>PVKH010001610.1:0-29879 GCA_004027955.1 Chaetophractus vellerosus
AGAAAATACCAATTTTTCCAGTTAACCAGATGTACTACTACAGAGTCACTTCTTACGCTTATTCAAATTTTTATTGGCATGAGTGACTTAATCCAGACCTTTGCGGTTGCCTTAATGTTGTTTATTAGATATAATTACATAATTGCCATATTCTGCACAATTTTAATGAGCACAGGTAATTAAAAGGAGAAGAGTCAAAGCATTGAGAAACTCTGAGAATTTAAATAAGTTCAGAATAAGTACAAATGTCAATGTAATTTTAAAGTTTTGCTTTAACTTCTGTTTGAGGCCCCTGGCCATTTCATTATGAATCTCCAGAATGACAAATTTTGATGTCATGGGTCAGCCTGAAGCAAAATCATAAAGGGACTAATGTACCCTTAGCATTCCATGACCAAACCATCTTGCCTCTTCTTTTCCCCCCATAAGTCAAGATTCCTGCTATTCTAGGGCCATTCCCCATCACGGTGTGCCACCTCAGCCAGTCCGCATATCTGGAACTGAGATACTTTCAGACTGCTGTTCCAATTTCTGTCTGCTCTGCTCTCCCATTCCCTTGGGATCTTACTGGACTCTTTAATGAGCTTATAAAATATTAGTTGGTTACTAGGCTTCACTCTGCTCCACACCATAATTTTGGGAAAGGATACAATTTTAATATTTTCTTATTTTTTCATATATGCTGATTACTATACCCTCTGGGTATATAAGAGGCGATTGCTAAGTAGTGATTCTTTAAAACTACCATACAAAAATATAGCATCCATAACCCTTCACCTTAATACACTGCTTTATACTTCTCAGCACTATAAAAATATATTAGTCATTGTACTTCAGAATCTATACGTTTCTATATATCTCCCATGTTTTTGTATTGTCTTAATATTTACAATTTTTAATATTCACATCATATTGTTTGCATTTTTCTCTTATAATTTACTGAGAACTCTGCGTCTAATTTTAAGATAATCGAAATGTGGCAGATACTCGACATTGAGCCTCATCTGAAATTTAGATAGGTTTAGGCATATCTTACAAATTGACACCTGTTTGAATGGTGGGCTGGTAGAGAGGCACAAAAGTGATGGTTTTAGCACAGCAACAAAATGCCAGGATCAGAAGGCATACTAATTTTTAGAAGAGGAGTGCAGCTGCCATTCGATTCATATCCAGTCTAGCTCCATGGGCTTATTTCTGTATTCGAGAGGCAAAAAGGTTGTTAGTAAAAACTAAAGTCATTTTTTTATTATTCTGTTTTTCAGTAAAGTATCGAGGTAATGAAGCAAAATTGCTTTGGGGATTTTCCATCATTTTGCCACATACAGTGACACAGTTTTAGCAAAGGAGGATTCAGGAACATCACTGATGGTGTGTTCCCTAAGAGAAGCAGGGGTTAATACTACTAAATGGGAGGTGGCAGTGCCTGGGGAGAAGATTCATTGTGGGACACATGAGACACCCTCTGGGAACTCCTAGAAAAACCTGGGGGAAGATCATTTGCAAGAGGGTGGGGAAAAGGCCCCAAGAATTTTGATTTCTTACTTGTTACTGTCTGATAAGGACTTGGGAAACACTGCTTGCATAAACACTTCTAAAATATCTTTGCATTTCAAGATTTTCTTCCTCAAAATTATTTCCTTAGGATAATATCTCAGAAGTGAGAAAACGTTGTAAGCACTGGAGATATGTTTATGTCTCTTTTGAAAATGTATTTTTACTTCTAATGGGGTTTTCAAGAGACAGTCCTTTGGAGAGACCAGTGGAAAAAATATTTGGGGGTAAGACTCCTAAAACGACTAGTCTTCCAGGCTGTATTGATCTTCAAAGTCTTCATTCTCAGAGCACTGGGGCGAAAGTCTTCCTTTACTAACTTTAACAGATCAAAGAAAGAAATATGGCTTCTGAATAGATGTAATTAGATATGCTGTAATTATACCACCTTATTTGAGATGATTACATCTAATCTAGTTTCAAAGTCATTAGACATGTAGAGTCATTTAAAAGGTAATGGAAGTTTCCCTGTTATATATGGTTTATACTCAGCATTGCTCCCAGGCTATTCCAGAACTTTCCCTGACTCTATGTTGGTCTTGATATCTATGCTTTTTTTCTTAGCTGATAATCTAGTCCCTTGGAATCTGAAAGTTAAACAATTCCTTTCTCTCAACTGGGCAACATTGTCCAGCAGAATATATTTAACTGAAGAAATGATCCTTGCAGCAGAAGTAAAACCTACAAGGAATCACACAGAAATTTTCACCCAGATGGACTTTAAAAGAACCATAAGTAATGAAAAGGTGCATCTTTTCTTTCGTGTTTTGTGTTTTTTAAAAAGAACAAGAGGCATCATTTCTAATTGGATCTTTTCACAGTAAGGTGCAGTGAAGATATCCTGCCTGTGGTGCAGTGATTCTTTTCCACTGAAAACGTAACTAATATTTCCATAACAATTTGCAAATAGGATGAAAGTCAAAGAGCCTCAGCCTCAGGGTAGCCATACTCTAGCCACAACTTAACTTTAAAATTTTGTATCTCACTTTTTTACTTCACTGATGCTAATTATTACCTTTGTACCAAATACACTTTTGGTCACAGATGGCAAGATGAGTCTATATGAGATCAAGCCTTAGTTCAGGTTAAAAGAATGGAAGAGTTCTGGATGTCTCTAAGGATGGGGAGCAGAAATGGCTATGTTAAATACATTCACTTCAATCAGTTAGTAAATATCTGGGCAAATCAAAATGTTTTAAATACTTCAACACCCCTCAGGCCACTGGAAGCTGTTGAAATCAACAAACTCTCTTCTTGTATACAATGTGGGGATGGAGTGAAGTGGAGAAGAGAGACTATCAGTACTAAGATATGGTGCACTAAGTATTGGTAATAGCCAGCAAAATCAAGTAACAAAGAACCATCTGATATCTTTATTGTTGTTTGTCCTCTAGTCTGCTTCCCACTAGGCCAGCAGAGTACATGAATTAAACTGCCTGGGACAGCCATGGGGATATCCCATTCAGGTCTCCCATCAAGAAAACCTGCTGTGGGACTTCTGGGAAGATGGCGTTGAAGTAGGTAGGCAGAATTCAACTCTCACAAAAAACAATGGAGAAAGGACAAAAACCTATCTGAGGGAGCTGCTTAGGGGAACTTCAGAACAAGAAAGTGCTGCACATCATTCAAGAGGCAGTGGGACAGAGAGATAAAGAGGCCAAAGGAAAACCATGAGTTACTTGCCCTGTGCCTGGGAATGGCACTCATATTCCACCTTCAAAGCAAATAACCTTGGTAAAACCCCTGGCTCACTGCAGCCAGTTGATTGGGGAAAAACGTTCCCTGGGAGGAAGAGGGGTCTGGTGGAGGGTGGAAAGTAGTTTCTTTTCAGTGAGTTTGGCCAGCCAAGTCCCCTTTGAATCTCAAAAAAAAAGATCCCATCCAGCGCTGAAGCAACCCCAGGGAGAGGGGAGGGGAGATCTGATCAGGCAGGCTCTCAAGCCCAGCTGCCCAGGGGGAGAGGAACTAAGTCAGTGAGGGGACAAATACAGGCACCTAAACAGCCCAGCTCCACAGCAAACTGTTAGAAGCTCAACTCGCCTGAAGGAACCTGGGTGGAAAGTTTTCACGAGCCCACTTAACCTGGGGAATGGGTGTAGCTCAGTGGAAGAATTCCTGCCTTGCATATAAGAGGTCCCTGGTGTTTGAGTCCCAGTACTTCCTAAGAAAAGGGATCCAGAGAGTGGTCCACCGGGGTTACCAGGCACCCAGCCAGCCTGTTATGACAGGGAACATATAGACCAGGGGTTCTTAACCAGAAGTCCATGAGCTTGAATTGAAAAAAAAAAAAAAAACCATTATTCTTGTGGGGATATGTTGGTGTGGGTATGATATATTTATTAAATAATACACAGTATAGTGTGGACTTAGCAAGGGGTCCGTGGTTTTCACCTGACTGGCAAAAAGGTCCATGGAACAAAAAAGGTTAAGAACCCATGTTATAGACTGAGATTTTTTGTTTTGTTTTGTTTTAGGGTTTTTTTAATCTCATTTTAAAATTTTTTATCAGTTCTTTTTAAAAAAATTTTTTCTTTATTTTATTCACTAAAACTGGGTAACTCACCTGCAGAGGGCAGGATGCAGGGTAACTGATGAGCCCTAGGGCCCTAAGAAGGAAAGGTCTTTTTCCTGGGTTGTTTTTGTTGTTGTTTTGTTTCTTGTTTGTTATCTTTTCCCTTTCTTTGTTTCATATTTTCTTTTACTTATCTTTTCTACCCACTTTATTTCTTTTCTTTCCTTCATTTTTCCATGTTCTGTCTTCTGTTGCTTTTCTTTCATTCCACCTCTTCTTTTTTAATCTTCATTTCTTCTTTTTCTTTTTTCCTTTTTTATTTTCTTCTCTTCTCACCCTTCCAGCCTTTTACTGATTCTACTTTTTCTCTATTTTGCTTATTGTTTCATTTTTTTCTATTACACCTTTTTTATTCTTATTCCTTTGTATTTTTTATGATTTTTAACTCATAATACTTATTTATTTTCCCAACTCTTGTACAGTTACTCTTCTAACCTTTTTTATTATTATCACTATTATTCTTTTTCTCTTATTATCTCTGTCCTTTTCTCTAGTCCTAATATTTTTTCCCAAGGGAACACAGACAACTGCAAGGATATAGAATAAGAAGAACCAGGTGTCTAAAAGGAACTTTATCACACACACACACAAAAAAAACACAACAAAATAAAACCTTAGAGTAGAAAGAAAAGCTAACCAACTGAATAAGCCTGTCAAGATAAACAGATGCCTAAACACCAACAAAAAATTTCAAGCCATACTAAGAAACAGGAAGACATGGCCCAGTTTAATGAGCAAACTAAAAATCAGGAGATGCAGAACGTGGAACAACTAATCAAGGATGTCCAAACAAATATTGTGATTCAACCCAATGAAGTGAAGGAAGAAATAAAGGATATTAAGAAGACACTGGGAGAACTTACAGAAGAGATTACAAACATACGTAAAAGGATAACAGGTCTGATGGTGATGAATGGCGCAATGCAAGAAATAAAAAATATGCTGGAAACATATAACAGCAGATTTGAACAGGCAGAGGAAAGGATCAGTGATGTAGAAGACAGTACAGCTGAAATCAGACAGATAGTAGAACAGATAGATAAAAAGATAGAAAAAATCTAGCAGGGACACAGAGATTTGAATGACAGCACAACACTCACAAACATATGTATTATAGGCATTCCAGAGGGAGAAGAGAAGGGAAAAGGAACAGAAGGAGTGTTGGAGGTAATTATAGCTGAAAATTTCCCAACTCTTTTGAGGGACATGAATGTACATGTCCAGGAAGCTCAACATGTCTCAAGCAGTATAAATCCTAACAGGCCTACCTCAAGACATACTTACCAAATTGTCCAATGCTCAAGATAAAGAGAGAATACTGAAAGCAGCAAGAGAAAAGAGATCCATCACATACAAGGGAAGCTTGATAAGATTAAGTGCTGATTTCTCATCTGAAACCATGGAGGCAAGAAGGCAGTAGTATGGCATAGTTAAGATGCTAAAAGAAAAAACTTTCAGCCAAGAATTCTCTATGCAACAAAGCTGGCATTCAAAATTGAGGGAGAGTTCAAAATATTCACAAACAGAAATTAAGAGTTTATCAATGAGAAACTTGTCCTTCAAGAAATACTAAAGGTAGTTCTTCAGGTTAAAAGGAAAAGAAACAGGAGATAGAGGGTTGAAGGAGAGTGTAGGAAGCAAGATTATTGGTAAGAATAACTAAAAAGATAAAACAAGAAATAAAAACAACATATGACATATATAAACCTAAAGAAAATATGGCTAATGTAAGTAATGCCTTGACAGTAATAACATTGAATGCTAAGGATTAAATTCTCCAATCAAGAAGTGAAGATTGGGGTAATGGATAAGGAAATATGACCCATCTATATGCTGTCTACAAGAAACTCACCTTAAACTCAGGGATGCACAGAGGCGGCAAGTGAATGGTTGGAAAAAGATTTTACATGCACACAATAACCAAAAAAGGACAGGAGTAGCTATACTAATATCAGACAAAATAGACTTTAAATGCAAAGCTACTTTAAGGGACAAAGAAGGATAGTATATATTAATAAAAGGAGTAATCTATCAAGAAAAAAGAACAATCATAAACATTTATGCACCTAACTAGGGCACCTCAAAATACATGAGACAAACATTGGAAAATCTAAGTGGAGCAATAGATACCTGTACAATTTTAGTGGGGGACTTTAATACTCCATTATTACCATTAGACAGAACATCTTAACAGGGTCAATAAAGAGACAGAGACACTGAATAATACATTAAAGGATCTAGACCTAATAGACATGTAGAGAACACTACACCCAAATACAGCAGGATATACATTCTTTTCGCATGCACATGGATCATTCTCCAGGATGGACCACATGCTAGGCCACAGAACAACTCTCGACGAATTCAAAAAGATTGAAATTATATGAAATATTTTCTCTGACCACAATGGAATAAAGCTGGAAATCAGTAAGGGGCAGACAACCAGATTAGGTGCAAAGATATGGAATTTAAACAACACACTCATAGACAATCAGTAGGTCAAGGAGAAAATTGCAAAAGAAATCAGTAACTACTTTGAAAATAATGAAAGGGACAACAAAACATATCAAAACCTCTGGGATGTAGCAAAAGCAGTGCTGAGAGGGAAGTTTATAACCATAAATGCCTAGTTTAAAGAAGAAGAACTAAAATCAAAGTCCTAACTGCACACCTGGAGGAATTAGAAAAAGAACAACAAACTAATCCCAAAGCAAATAGAAAGAAGGAAATAACAAAGATTAGAGCAGAGCTAAATGAAATTGAAAATAAGAAAACACTAGAAAAAATTAACAAAACCAAAACCTGGTTCTTTGAGGAGATTAATAAAATTGAAAAAACTTTAGCTAGACTAACAAAGAGAAAAAGAGAGAAGAGGCAAATACATAAAATAAGAAATGTGGAAGGGGATATCACCACTGAGCTCACAGAAATAAAGAGTATCATCAGAGGATACTCTGAAAAATTTTATACCAACAAGATGGATAACTTAGATGAAATGGACAAATTTCTAGAAACACACAAGCAGCCTACATTGACAAAAGAAGAAACTGATAAATTCAACAGACCAATCACAAGTAACAAGATTGAATTGGTCATCAAAAACCTCCCAACTAAGAAGAGATGACTTCACAGGCGAATTCTACCAATCATTCCAGAAAGAACTAACACCAATTCTACTTAAACTCTTTGAAAAAACAGAAGTGGAAAGAACATTGCCTAACTCATTCTATGATGCCAATATCACCCTAATACCATAGCCACATAAAGATACCAGAAGAAAGGCAAACTACAGACCAATCTTTCTAATGAACCTAGCTGCTAAAATCCTCAACAAAATTCTTGCTAATCATATTCAACAACACATCAAATGAATTACACAACATGACCAAATTGGTTTCATCCCTGGTATGCAAGGATGGTTCAATATAAGAAAATCTACCCATGTAATGCACCACATTAACAGATAGAAAAAAATCACATAATCATCTCTACTGATGTAGAAAAAGCATTTGACAAAATACAGCACCCTTTCTTAATAATAAAAAAAAACACTTCAAAAGATAGGAATAGAAGGAAACTTCCTGAACATGATAAAGACTATATATGAAAAACCGACAGTTAACATCATATTTAATGGTGAAATGCTAAAAGCTTTCCCTCTAAGATCTAGAACAAGACAAGGATGCCCACTGTCACTGCCCTTACTTAACATTGTGTTAGAAGTACTTGTTCAAGCACTTAGGCAAGAAAAAGATATAAAAGGCACACAAATTGGAAAGGAAGTAAAAATTTCGCTATTTGCAGATGACAAGATTTTATACATAGAAAGCTCTTAGAAATCTACAACAAAGCTTCTAGAGCTAATAAATGAGTTCAGAAAATTGGCAGGATATAAGATCAACACACAAAAATCAGTAGCATTTCTGTAGACCAATAGTGAGCAATCTGATGAGGAAATCAAGAAAAAAATTCCATTTACAATAGCAACTAAAAGAATCAAATACCTAGGAATAAACTTAACTAAAGATGTAGAGGACTTGTACACAGAAAACAGCCCAACATTGTTAAATGAAATCAAATAAAACCTAAATAAATGGAAGAATATTCCCTGTTCATGGATTGGAAGACTAAGCATCATTAAGATATCTGTCCTACTCAAATTGATTTACAGATTTAATGCAATCCCAATAAAAATTACAACAGCATTTTTTACTGAATTGGAAAGCTATTTATGAAATGTATTTGGAAGGGCAAGTGGTCCCAAATATCTGAAGACATTTTGAAAAAGAAAAACAATATTAGAGGAATCACATGACCTAACTTTAAAACATACAGCAAAGCTACAGTGGTCAAAACTGCATGGTGTTGGCACAAGGATAAGCATACTGACCAATGGAACAGAACTGAGAGTTCTGGTATAGATCCTTGCATGTACAGTCAACTGATATTTGACAAGGCCACCAAGACCACTCAATTGGGAGAGAATGACCTCTTCAACAAATAGTGCTTGGAGAACTGGATATCTATGTCTAAAAAGAATGAGAGAGGATCACCATCTCATGCCCTATACAAAAATTAACTCAAAATGGATCAAAGATCTAAATATAAGAGCCATTAATCATAGAGCTCTTAGAAGATAATGTAGGGAAGCCTCTATGAGGCCTTGTAGTAGGAAATGGTTTCATAAAATTTACACCCAAAGCACAAGCAATGAAAGAAAAAATAGATAAATGGGACTTCCTCAAAATTAAAAACTTTTGTGCTTCAAATGAGTTTGTCAAGAAAGTCAAAAGGCAGCCTACTCAGTGGGAGAAAATATTTGGTAACTATCTATCCAATAGGAGCCTAATAACCAGCATATATAAAATATCATACATCTTGAAAATAAAAAGACAAGCAACTCATTTAAAAATGGGCAAGAGATTTAAATACACACTTCTCCAAAGAAGAAGTACAAATGACTAAAAAGCACATGAAATGATGCTCAGCATCACTAGTTATTAGGAAAATACAAATCAAAACTACAATGAGATATCTTTTACCAATTAGACTGGTGGCTATTAAAAAAACAGAGGGCTACAAGTGTTGGAGAGGATGTGGGGGAAAGGGAATAAACTTAGCCACTGCTGGTGGAAATGTAGAATGGTGCAGCCATTGTGGAGGACACTTTGGTCAGTTCCTCAGGAAGCTAACTATAGAAATGCCATACAATCCAGCAATCCCACTGCTGTGTATAACTCAGAAGACTTGAAAGCAGGGACACCAATGTTCATAGTGGCATTATTCACTATTGCCAAAACTTGGAAGCATCCCAAATGTCCATCAACAGATGAATGTATAAGCAAACTCTGGTATACCCATGCAATGGAATATTACTCAGCTGTAAGAAGGAAAACAGTATTAACACACAGGATAACATGGATGAATCTTGAAGACCTTATGTTGAGTGAAGCAAGCCAGGCACGGAAGGACAAATATTACATGACCTCACTGATATGACTTAAGCAAATTGAGCAGGCTCACAGAGCTAGAGTCTGGAAGATAGGTTTGCACAAGACAGAAAGGGAGTAGAGGGTGGTGAGCTAATGCCCATATGGGCAAAATCTATGATAAGGTGGAAAGGTGTGGTTGGTCAGTTGATGGGTATGAGAGTGGTGCAGTGATGTAATTGGTGCTGGTCTGTGAGGGGTAGTAGGGTGGGGTGTTGGGTTGGACTATCCATGGAACTGGCATAAGGTTGGGGGAAGGAGCAGGTGAACTCTGGGGATTCGCAGGTCTTGGTTAAAACTATGGTATTAGGCATGTTCTTTTGGCAAATATGGCAGGGGGAGGTTAGTGGTGTAGGGCATTGGGTGTGGGGGGATATACAGGATAGGGCACACCTGGGACATGCTTCTGCAGAATATGTAAGTGTTCATCTCACCAGAGTGTGTAATCTCAGTTGATGGAGATGCACACAATAAACAAGAAAATATTAAACTCCCATCCTGGGGAGTCCTGCTATGTTCTCAATTAGAGGGATGAGAATCACTTGAGAATATAGGCAGTGCTTAATAAAAGAATACAGACCAATATTATTGTAAGTAACTATGAATCTCATTCTTCAAAAAGTGAAACTTAGTGGTTACCATAAGTTCCGAGGGGAGGGGTATGGAAGAATACAATAGAAGGAGCATAGGGCATTTTTAGGGCATTAGAATTGTTCTGCATGATCTTGCAATAACAGATACAGGCCATTTCAAATTTTGTCAAAATCTGTAAAAGTTTATGGCCCAAAATGTAAACTATAATATAAAACATTGACCATGGTGAGTAGCAATGCTTCAATATTTGTACATCAATTGTAACAAACGTAAAATGTTAATAACAGGGAAGAGTGGAAAAGGGGGAGGGCATTGGGTACATGGCAATCTCCTATATTTTCTATGTGACTTGTCTTTAACTTAAAGCTTCTTTGAAGATAAAATGAAAAGTAAATAAGACACTGGGGAAATATATGGAAGAAAATGTCCCTGTACATATAAGACAACATATCTTACAGTGGTGAAAAACTCAATGTCTAAAAATTTTTTATATTATTTCAAATTTTTATATATTTTTTATATTTTATTTATTTTAAAAACTATTACTATTTCATTTTCTTATTAATTTGATTATTTTGTTGCCTTTGTTTTTGAAGAGGTTTTGGATCACATAAGGTTCATAACTGTGGCAGGGGAGGATCACTGGTGCAGGGTGTCAGTGATGAGGGAATATATGGGGAAGGGTGCACCTGGGGCATGCCTCTAAGGCATATGAAAATGTTCATGTGTTCATGGGGCATTGTCTTGGTTGGTGGAGACCCACACAATAACTGAAAGAATATTGAATTCCCATCCTGGGGAGTTCTGCTATATTCTCTAATAGGATGGCTAGAATCCCCTGAGTACAAGTATAGTGCCTAGTGAAGGGTACAAGGCATTATGCCAGGCCCTTGGTATTGATTGTACTTATGAACCTTTTCTTGAGAAATTGAAACTTAGCCTAGTATTATATATTGCTGAAGAGTTACCTTCTGAAAGCCTCCTTGTTGCTCAGATTTGGCCTCTTTCTAAGCCAAACTCAGAATATAAACGCATTACCTTCCTCCCAGCATGGGACATGATTCCCAGGGATGAGCCTCCCTGGTGCTGAGAGATTATTACCAAATGCCAACTAGCGATGCATCTGGAAAAAGAACTTGACCAAAAGGGAGAAATATTAAATACAAATGAGTTTTCATGGCTAAGAGATTTCAAAAAGAGTTTGGAGGTCATTCCAGAGGTTACACAACTAGCAGGATCTCATTAACAGCCACAGTAAACAGTGCCTCAAACAGCAGGGCTCCTGAGGACTCTAGAGATATCCAGACACTATAATCAGGGCAGACAAGCTCAGGACTTCGGCACCCTGTCAGTGGGCCTTATTTTGGTATGTATGCACCCCAGTGCAACAGAGGTAGACTCATTTATAGTCTCCCTATACATGGCTGTTCTGCCCCTCTTATTTGAACCCATAATTAGCACTATAGTTGATAAATATATGTCCCAGAGACTTAAATCTTTGGTCTATTCATGTGCCAATTGAACCCTGAATCTCAGCAAAGTTGCAACACCTACTCTCAAATTCATTGGACTCACCCAGGACAACTAACAAGGAGATGATGATGGACAACGCCCAGCCCAAGGAACAAAAAGTATCTGCAATTGCAAGCAAGATAGTTCCATCCATCTGCCCCATGGGATCTAAGCCTCCTCTAATTAGAAACAGAATGGTCATCACCATCCCCAAATCCTCAAGACCGGGGATTGAACAATGGACTAAAATAGACTTATTATTATTCTAGCAATGGAAGAACTTTTATCATTGATATAAAGGCAATGGTCACCAGAGGCTCCAAGGGGAGGGACAGAGAAGAATAGGTGTAACAAGGGTACACTCTTGGGACATTGGAATTGCCCTGCATGGCTTGTCAATGATGGATACAGGCCACTATATATTTTGCTATTACCTACAAAATTGTGTGGGACATAGTATAAAATATAATGTAAACTAAACTATAGTCCATGGTTAGTAGCACTGCTTCAATATGTATTCATCAAATGTAACAAATGTACCACATTAATGAAGGATGTTGTTAATGTGGGAAAGTGTGGGAGGGGGAGGGTGTGGGCCATATGGGAATCCCCTATATTTTTAATGCAACATTTATATAATCTAAAGATTCTTTAAAAAGAAAAAATAAGAAAAAAAAAGAGAGAAAACCTGCTGTGCAGTGTATAACTAATTGGCAACTTCCATTTTATGAAAATTTGGATCCACCACATTGTTCACAGCTGGTTATGTTTCTGTAGGGCTGCTCTCGGCCAACAACTGAATACAGTGGGAAAGTGAAGATCATAGGACTAGAACTTCCTGTGAAGGATTTCTACAACAGCACTATTCCTTAAGAAGACCAAGTTGGTGGCAAATTGACTCATTGAAACCCTTCAAATCCACAAAAGACAGAGATTGGTAGAATAGGTAAGAAAGCATAGGTTGAAAATGAAAGGATGGGAAATATATATATACCATTCATTCAGTAACCAAAAGAGAGCTGGGGTAGCTTTACTAATATCACATAAAATAGACATTAAGTCAAAAACAGTTATGAGGGTCAAAGATAGTCATTCTCTACTGATAAAGGGGACAATTCAATAGGAAGATAAAACAATTATAAATATATATGCACCTAACAACAGAGCTCCAAAATATATGCAGCAAATACTGATAGATTTGAATGGAGAAATTGACAGTTCTACATTAATAGTAGGAGACTTTAATACACCACTTTCAATAATGCATAAAACATTTAGTCAGAAGATCAATAAGGAAATGCAAGACCCAAGCAATACCAACAGAGCTAACAGACATATATATAAAGAGAGCACTCTTCCCAACAAAATCAGGATGCACATTCTTCTCAAGTGCATATGGAGCCTTCTGCAGGATAGGGCATATGTCAGGTCACAAAACAAGTCTCAGTAAATTTAAAAATATTGTAATCTTACAATATGTATTCTCAAACCACAATGGAATCAAGCTAGAAATCACTAACAGAGGAAGAAATGGTAAATTCACAAATACGTAGAAATTAAACAGCATACTCTTAAACAAACAATGGGATAAAGAGGAATTCAGAAGTGAAATTAGAAAATATCTTGAGGTGAATGAAAATCAATATGCAACATACCAAAACTCATGGGATGGAGCAAAGTCAGTGCTGAAAGGGAAAGTTATAGCTCTAAATGCTTACATTATAAAAGAAGAAATACTTCAAATCAGAGGCCTAACCTCAGAACTGGAAGAACTAGAAAAGAAAGAGCAATCTAAACCCCAAGCAAGCAAAAGGAAGGAAATAACAAAGATTAAAGTAAAGATAAATGAAATAAACAATAACAACAAAAAAATCAATAGATAATAAACAAGACCAAAAATTGGTACTTTGTACAGATCAATAAATTCAACAAACCATTAACTAGATGGACAAAGAAAAAAAAGAGGGAGGCTACAAACAATGAAAATCAGAAATGAAAAGGGGGATATTACTGCTGACACCACTTGGGTAAAAAAAGACTATCAGGGGATATTATGAACAATTGTACACCAATAAATAACATAACTGAGATGAAATGGACAAATTCTTAGAAACACACCAACTATTTATATTGACACAAGAAGAAATAGAAGATCTCAACAGACCAATTGCTATTAAAGAGATTGAATAAGTAATCACCCAACAAAGAAAACTAAGGATGGGTGACATTATCAACATGGTGATGTAAACATCCCCTGGAAAATTCTCCCTTCTCAGAATCAATAAATAAAAGGAAACCTCCCACTTGATTAGAACTCTGGAGGACAATAGAGACTGGAGAAAGACCAATTCTGAATCAAATGAAAAAATAATCAGCAAGATGAGTAGGAGATTTTCCTCCCAGACTTGCCAGTCCAGACACCAACCCCTCATTCAGTCCCCACACAGATTGTGAGTTATGCAGAGGCAGCACAGCCCAGGTCCCTTCTGCAGTGAGCATGTACTATAGAGTCACTCACAGCAGCAAGTTAGATCCCCATGCATATCCAGGCACAGAGACCCAAGTCTGCAGGACCCAGGGCAGAACACAAGCTGTGGAGGAATAGTGCACACAAAAGGGCCCCCAGGGGGAAAAAAAGAGAGAAAGAAGCTGCAGCAGAACTGTTGGAAAGAGGTGCACACACTCAATCCAGACTCTTTTGACTGGACCACCTAAACACTAAGTGGACCTTTCTGGATAGATGAACCTTTCTGTATTGACCCTATCTGGGTCTCTGGGGTAGGACACCCTAATGGGGAGAAACCAGAGGCAGAAAGACCTCACAGAGAAAAAAAAAGCAGTGAGGAATTGAGTTACTGATTTGCTATAAAACAGGATGGGTTCCAGAACTGAAAAGTGCAAGGAAGTGGGGTCACTGGGTGAGGGAGAGAATTCAAACAAACCATGGGAGTTGGGAAGAAAATTTTGCATGAAAACAAACACAGCAGATCAAGATATCTGGAGAAGGAACAGAGGAAAGTACACTTTTGCATACAAGTAAAACAATTGCACAAAAAGTGCAATCTTAAAAATATATACCATATATCCATGGTAAGAAACAGATGAAGAAGAGCTGAGAAAATATGAACAGATAAAAAGGTCAAGAATAAGTTGGAACCTAGTGTCAAAGAAGAGACTCAACACAAAGCCAATCAACAATAAGCCTGGGCAAGAGGGAGAAAGTGACAGAGTTAACACATGAAAATATTCAGATGCTCAGATATCAGCAAAAAATTGCAAGCAATACTAAGAAAAAAGACAATATATAACTCAGACCATGGAATAAATTAAAATTTCAGAGGAGACACAGAATTTGGAGGAACTAATCAAAGATGTTCAAACAAGTCTCCTACATCTATTCAAGGAGATAAAGGAAAAATGGATATAGAGCTAAAGGATATTAAGAAGAAAGAGTATGAGCACAAAAAAGAATTTGAAAGTTTAAAAAGAAACATAGTAGAAATTATTGGGATGAAAGACACAATGATGGAGATTAAAAATACACCAGAGGCATACAACAGCAGATTTGAACAGGCAGAAGAAATAATCAGTGAATTAGAAGAAAGGGCAATTGAAATCATACAGTCAGAAAATAGGTAGAGGAAAGAGTAGGAAAAATTAAGCAGTGTTCCAGGGATTTGAGTGACAGCACAGAGCCCCAAACATACATCATTGTGTCCCAGAGGAGAAGAAAAGGGAAAAGGGGCAGAAAAAATATTTAAGAAAATGATGGCTGAAAACTTCCCAACTCTTATGAAAGACATAAATATGTATGTCCAAGAAGTTCAATGTACTCCAAAGAGAATAAATCCCATTAGAGCTACTCCAAGACACATACTAATCAGAATGTCAAATGTCAAAGATAAAGAGAAATTTCTGAAAACAGCAAGAGAAAAGTGATTCATCATGTACAAGGGACTTTCAATTAGATTAAGGACTGGATTCTCATCAGAAAACATGGTGGCATGGTGGCAGATCCCCAGACCCTCCTAAAAACAAACAAACAAACAGCAGGAAAAAAAAAAACTCTCATTGGAAGTTGGATGTAACTCAGTGGTTGAGTGCCTACTTCCCATGTACAAGGTCCTGGATTCATTCCCTGGTATCTCCTTGAAAAAAAAATGAGGAAGAGTTTAAAATATTCACAGATAAACAGAAACTGAAAGAGTTCATCAACAAATGACTTGGTCTACAGGAATTACTGAAGGGAGTTCTACAGCTTGATAGGAAAATACAGGAGAGAGTGGCTTGGAGCATTGTGAAAAAAATGAAGTTTTTCAGTAAAGGTAACTAAAAAGGTGTATGTAAAATCTAGCATTACTGTCTCCTCAATTTATAACTCTACTGTGTAATTCCTGTAAAAGTTAGAATACAGTTTAACAAGGAAAAGGCATGATTCTTGACAATAGATATACAAAACATAAAGAGATAATATGGGACAAAAACAACATAAAGAAGGAAACAGAGATATGGGAGCAGAGAATGAGTATGCTTTAGAAGCTAAGTTGGTATCATTTCAAATTAGTAGTTACAGATGTATCTTGCATAATACAAACCTTAGAGTTAACCACAAAGATAGGATGTTTAAAATATACAGAAACAAAAATGAGAAAAAGATCAGTCATATACATCACAAAAGAACCACTACACAGAAAAAGAGGTTGTCCTAAAGGAAAAGAAAAACAAAAAGGTATGATATATGAAAAAAAACAACAACAAAGGAATGGGAGTGGGTGTAACTCAATGGTTGAGTGCCTGCTTTGCATGCACATGTAGGTCCTGGGTTCAATCCCTGGTACCTCCTTAAAAAAAATAAATAAAGGGGCCGGCTGTAGCCCAGTTGGTAGGGCACCAGTTTACCACATAGGAGGCCCCAAGTTCAGTTCCCAGGGCCTCCTCGAGCGGGCAGAATGCCTTGAGAAGGCAAGCCGCCGCAGGCAGGGCAAAGCCACTGTGGGCAGGGCAAAGCCACCGTGAGCAGGGCAAGCCCCCTCAAGCAGGCAGGCCGCTGCACAGTTAGCTGACTCAGTGGGTCGCTGCATGGGTGGGAGGACAAGCAGACACAGAAGAACACAAGAATGAACACAGCAAGAATAAGCAGAAGGGGGGGGATATGTAATAAATAAATAAATAAATAAATAAATAAATAAATAAATAAATCTTTAAAAATAAATAAATAAATAAAAATAAATAAAAAAATAAAAAAAAAACAAAGGACAAAATGGCTGAAGGAAGTACCACCTTTACAGTAATAACACCGAATGTTAATGGAATAAGACAAGGATGTCCACTGTCACCACTGTTATTCAATGTTTTGGTGGAAGTTTTAGCCAGATCAGACAGGCAAGAAAAAGAAATAAAGGCATCCATATTGGAAAGGAAAAAGTAAAACATTCACTATTTGCAGATGACATGATCCTATATAAAGAAAAACTGAAAAAATCTACAAAAAGCTAATAGAGCTAATAAATGAATTCAGAAGAGTTGTGGGGTCCAAGTTCACCATGCAAAAATCAATAATGTTTCTACACTTTGGTGATGAGCAATCTGAGAAAGAAATCAAGAAAAAAAATTTACATTTTCAATAGCAATGAATAGAATCAAATATCTAGGAATAAATTTAACCAGGGGTATAAAGGACTCATAAAAGGAAAACTACAAAACATTGCTGCAAGAAATCAAATAAGACCAAAAACAAAAACAAAACAAAACAAAAATGAAAAGAAATTCCATGCTTCTGGATTGGAAGACTAAATATTGTTAAGATGTCAATAAGACCCAAAGCAATTTATAGATTCAATACAATTTTTTAAAAATCCCAACAACCTTCTTTTCAGAAATGGAAAAGCCAGTCATCAAATTTATTTAGAAGGGTAAGGGGACCCAAGTAGCTAATGCCATCTTGATAAAGAAAAATGAAGTTGGAGGACTCACACTTCCTAAACTTAAAACTTATTACAAAGTCACAGTATTCAAAACAGCATGGTGGTGGCTCAAGGACAGTCCTATACACCAATGGAATAAAATTGAGAGTTCAGAAATAGACCATATTTATGGTCAATTGATTTTTGACAAGCTTCCAAGTCCACTCAATTGGGAAAGAATAATCTCTTCAACAAATGGTGCGGAGAAAATTGGAAATACATATACAAAAGAATGAAGAAGCACCCTTGTCTCACCCCATTCATAAAAATCAACTCAAATTGAATCAAAGACCTAAATATAACAGACAAAACTATCACACTCTTAGAAGAAAATATAGGGAAGCATTTTCAGGACCTTGTGTTAGGTAATGGTTTCTTAGACTTTATGCCCAAAACACAAACAACAAAAGGAAAAATAGATTCTTTTGAGGAGGACCTCATCAAAATTAAACAGTTTTGGACCTCAAAGGACGTAATACTTTGAGGTAAAGTAAAACTACAACCTACACAATGGGAGGAAATATTTGGAAACCGCATATCCAATAAGAGTTTCTACCCAGACTATACAAAGCAATCCAACAACAAAGCAATGAAAAGACAAATAACCAAATTTAAGAATGGGCAAAGACTTGAATAGAAATTTCTCCAAAGAGGATATAAAAATGACTAAAAAGCACATGATAAGATGCTCAGCCATCTGGAAAATGCAAATCAAAACCACAATGAGATACATTTCATACACACTAGAATGGCTACTATTAAGAAACAAAATTACAAGTTTTAGAGATGTGGAGAAATAGGAACACTCATTCATTGGAAGTGGGTATGGAAAATAGTGCAGCCACTGTGGAATACAGTTTGGTAGTTCCTCAGAAAACTATGTAAAGAGTTACCATATGACCCAGAAAACCCTCTATTAGGTATATACCCAAAAGACTTGAAAGCCAGGACTTAACAGATCCATGCACACCTATGTTCATAGAGGCATGAACTTGGAAGCAACCCAAGTGTCCATCAGCCAATGAATAGATAAAGAAAAAGTGAGAGATGCATTCAATGAAATATTATTCAATTAAAAAGTAGTGAAGTTTTAGTTTATGCAATGAAATGATTTATATTGAGTGAAATAAGCCTGACACAAAAGGACAAATGTATGAACTTACTGATATGAAATAGTTAGAATATGCAAACTCATAGAGTTAGAATCTATAATATAGGATACCAGGGGTTGAGTTGGTGGTAGGGAATGAGAAGCTAATGCTTAATTTGTATGGAATTTCTATTGGGTTGATCATAAAGTTTTGGAAATGGATGGTAGTGATGGTAGCACAACATTGTGAATGAAATTAACAGCACTGAATATATATGTGAATATGGTTAAAAGGGGAAATTTTAGGTCATGCATATGTTACTATATTAAAAAATAGAAGATAAAACATAAGATTGTCCAACACTGTGAATCCTTTTGTAAACAATGGACTATACATAATAGGACAATTATATTTTTCATTAGTTGTAACAAAGGTACTACACTAATGCAAAGTGTTAATACTATAGGGGTGGATTAAATGGGAATGTTGTATTTTTACATTTTTCTTTACACCCACAACTTTTCTAATTAAAAAAAAAATCTTAAGAAAAATTAAAACCATGAAGGGAAAATCTTAGCACCAGATGGTCTCACAGAGGAATTCTACCTGAACTTTCAAAAAGACTTAGCTCCAATTCTGCTCAAATGCTTCCAAAAAATTGAAGAGGAGGAAATATACCTTAATTCATTCTATGAGGCCAACATCACCCTAATACCAAAGCCAGATAAAGATACAACAAGAAAAGAAAACTACAGACCTGTATCTCTTATGTATATAGACGCAAAAATCCTCAACAAAATACTATCAAACTGAATACAACAGCATATTAAAAGAATTATACACCATTAACAAATAGGATTTATTTCTGTAGTTAAGCAACATTGGCTTAACATAAGAAAATCAATTAATGTAATACACCACATTAGTACAATGAAGGACAAACTACATGATCATCACAATTGATGCAGAAAAGGCATTTGAAATCTCCAGCATATCTTCATGATAAAAACATTTATAACACTAGGAATAGAAGGAAACTTCTTCAACATGATAAAAGGCATAAAGGAAAGCCCATAGCTAATATCCTGATTAATGGTGAAAGACTGAAACTTTTCCTTTAAAATCAGGAACAAAAGGATATCCGCTCCCACCATTGTTTTTCATATAGTGCTGGAAGTTCTAGCCAGAGTAATTAGGCAATAAAAATAAATAAAAGGCATCCAAATTGGAAAGGAAGATATAAAACATTCCTTATTTGTAGATGATATCATCTTATATACAGAAAATCCTGAAAAATCCACAACAAAGCTCCTAAAGCTAATAAATGAACTCAGAAAAGTGGCAGGGTACAAGATCAACACATAAAAATCAGTAGTGTTCATATACACAATCAATGAGCAATCATAAAAAGAAATAAAAAAGTAATTCCATTCACAATAGCAACTAAAAGAATCAGATATCTAGCAATAAATCCAAATAAGGATGTAAAGGACGCATACACAGAAAACTACAAAACATTGCTGAAATAAATCAAAGAAGACCTAAATAAATGGAAGGATGTTCCATGCTCATGGATTGAAAGACTAAATATCATTAAGATGTCAAACCTACACAAAGCAATTTAAAGATTCAACACAATTCCAATTAAAAATCCAACAACCTTCTTTGCAGAAATGGGAAAGTCAATCATCAAATTTATTTGGGAAGGTAAGAGGCTCTAAATAGCTAAAGCCATCTTAATAGAAAAAAACAGTTTTCCAGGGCATGGGATGGGATAGGGAATGGGAAAGTAGGCTTAAAATATACAGGGTTCCTATTTGGAATGATGGAAATGTTTTGGTAATGGGTGATGGTGATAGCAGCACAACATTGTGAACATAAATAGCATCTTTTCATATGCTTTTTAGCCATTTTTATATCCTCTTTGGAGAAATTTCTATTCAAGTCTTTTCCCATTCTTAAATTTTGTTGTTTTTTTATTGTTATGTTGTAGGATTGCTTTATATATTCTGGATTTAAACCCTTATTGGATATGTGGTTTCCAAATATTTTCTTCCATTGTGTAGGGTGTAGTTTAACTTTACCTCAAAGTATAAAGTCCTTTGAGGCAAAAAGTATTTAATTTTGATTGCCTAACACAAGGTCCTGAAAATGCTTCCCTACATTTTTAGTTATTAGGGTCTTCAATGCCAGTATTTCTCTTTGGTTCCTTTTTTAAAATTATGTCTCTTTATTGAGAGTCTCGTATTGTTCATTCATCATTTTCCTGATATCCTATTGTTTTTTCTCCATGCTTTCTTTTAACTCATTTTGCATATTGAGGATCATTTTTTAAAGTGTTTTATGATATGTCCAAAGTCTAATCTTCTTCATTGGTGGTTTCTGGGTTTCTATCATGTTCCTTTGGATGGGCCAGCATTTCCTATTTCTTTGTATGTCTTGTAATCTTTTGTTGCACACTGCACATTTTAATATTTTAGAGTGTTAACTCTAGGATTTTGTACCTGAGCTGTCCGTGTTCTAAGTTTTTATCTAGCTGGTGATATGACAGAGAGTTCCTTGAGTACCAGACACTAACAAAAGCAAACAACAAAACACAAAAACACCTTTCTCAGTTTTTTCAAACATAGCTCTCTGTTGGCTGATGTTCTCCTTCAGAGTTGAGCCTTCCTATCTAGAAGATCAGCCTGAGTTGAAAGTGAAGCACATGGTCTTCTCCATCTTTTCTGAGCTTGTGTCTTGTGCTGGACCTGTGCCTGCTTGTGGCCAAAGGAAATCCCCTGTTTACAGTATTGCAAATGTTTCTTCTACTCCCCATGAAATAGACTCATACTACCTCCCCACTCCAGAGTGCTCTATTGTATTTCTTAAAGCCTATAATCCTTTGTGCCTACCTACTTTGGCTTAATGATTTCTTACACTGCTTTAGCTGTCTGTTAGCTGCTGCTATCTGCTAGTTTCCTTTGCCTACGGGGCAAGTTCTAGAAGGGAGCCTGAGATGAGTTTTCTGGTTTAATCTTACAGGCTTCCATCCTATAGATTGATACCGACATACCAGGCACCCCAGTGTGCACATAAGAGCCAGAGACCTAAAAGGTGAGCTCTAGATGGCTCTACACCATGCTGGAGAGGGGTCACCATGGACACCATGAGCTTCTCCTACCATTTTTCAAGCTGCATAGTCTTGATTTGGCACTCACCCCGTTACTACAGCCCTTCAAATGTTTTCTGGAGTTTTGATGAAGATAGCTATGCCAATTTTTGCCAGTTGTTCAAAGATCCTATTAGGGACAATAACATGGAACATCATACACTGCATTCTTGCTCAATAAGAAGTCTCAATCTTACCATTTCTAGATGACTTTTCTTGATTTGTTATTCATCCTACTGTTGCAATCCTTTAACTGTTTTCTGTAACTCTGAGAATGATATTCCTACCAGTTCTTGGTGATTATTCCAAGCTTTTCTGCAAGGAGAAAGCCCTGGAATGTCTCACTTTACCATTTTGATTGGGGTCGGGAGCTCCAGTGAATATTTTTGGTAAATGCTGACATAGATCTTTGATACTTTCACAGTCACATACAAGAGTTCAGATTCATCTAGGTAGGTAACAATTTTGGAACCTTAATTTAGAGAAATTTGGGAATCCCAGACACATGTGGATAATAGAGTATATAAGTCAAAAGCATTTCCAATCTTTGATCTTCAGTGCATTTCCTGCATGTGCAGAAGGCATTGCTACACCTAATTGTCAGAAATTTATCAGGATCTAATTAAGTAGATACGTTTCTGCTTAGAGCCACTGCCAAAATAGTTCATAAAAATTAAGATCCCTCATTGTGATGTTGGTCATATTCCATGACTGGTTGTAAGAAATTATCTATTTGCAAATGTTCAGCCTCTATAATTCAGCCTTGCCATGAGGAAAGCATTCACACATTTATAGGAAATGTAATTCTTTCCTCTACATTTTGCTGAAGAAAACTACTACTTGGATTTAAATGAGAGTAAGATCTTTTCAAGGGAGACTTCATCATTGCAGCAGGCTTCTTGTTCAGAGAAAAGGTGGATGAGGAAACACTCAGGGAGGATTCACAGTTTATTCAGGAGGTTTAGGTCATAGGTAAAAGGAAGCTTGAGAAAGGCTTAAGAAAGGATTATACAAGGCCACTACACTCCAAATGCAGAGCTAGCTGAGGCAGGCCTGAAGCAAGCATATGGATGGTACTGCTTACTATCTGACCACTTCCCTTGCTATAATATCTGCCCATGGAGGGGAAATGTAAGAATTTCAGACTATAATGTCAAAAATGGCTTTAATTCCACTTAATCTAAAGCTAATCAAGGAAACTCTCTGTTCAGCACTTGAGTCAGTCAGCTCACAAGGCATTGCTAGCTCTTCTCATTCATCCAGTTTCTTTCCCTTGGCTGAACAAATTTTGAGCCTGAACCAATTCCATATCTGTAACAGAATTCCCCAGTTTGTGAGTTTCTTTCAACTGCATATGCTTAATTAGGTGTTCACCTCTTTCTTTTCCAGAAGCGTGTAATTTCCCCTTTGTAGACATTACTGCACTCCTTACTTCAATACATATAATTGCTTAGTTCAGTAGTTCTCAACATGGGGTGATTTTGCAATGTCTGGAGACATTTGGCAATGTCTGGAGACATTTCTGGTTGGGAAGCGCTGTTGGCATCCAGTGAGTAGAGGCCACTGATGCTGCCAAACATTTCACAATAACAGGACAGCCCCATATAACAAAGAATTATCAAGTCCAAATATCAATAGTGCAGAGGTCGAGAAACGCTTATCTAGTTAGAAGTCACATTGTCATGTTTTTCTAAGTTTTGTGTTGCATTTAGTTGCTAATCTCTCTATGCTAATCACAGTTATATGTGGTTGGACTTCACTAATTTAGCAATTTTGATATAGACTTGCCACACTGTGTAACCTCTGTCTAAGCGTTTAAGCTTAAGTACAAACTTTAGATCTCTCCAGTCTCCACAGCAGCTATAACATTTTAAAATATCCAGTATTTCCCTGTGTCTTCTGATGCCATTCAAAATCTCATCCTTAACCAGATCTTACAAAAAAAAAAAAAAAAAGATCAAACATAGAAAGTGGAACTGACTCAAGGGAAAAGTTTAAGTTTACTTTTAATTCTAAACTTTCGATAAGGATTCCAAAAATTCCTACCTGAATTGTAAATGCACTCATTTCTTGTTCCTAACCATACCTCTACAGAAGATCCTTTAATGGCCCACCATGTTGGCTCTTTCCAGGCTGGAGTTTTAACTTGGCTGACCTGAGGTGTTCATAAATAGATGGCATGCCAATCACCTGCATATTCAATCTACAAAGTCTATCAATCCATACTCTGTTTGCAATGACACATATGTATGCTTTGGTCAAATATTAGAGAATAACACTATGAAATTTCTGCTATCCAATGCTTATCAAAAGCCTTGATATAAGTGAACATATGGAAAGCTATTTCTACCTAGTCCCCTCCAGTAATTTATCAAAGTGTGGTTCTCTGACAACTAGCAGATGGGGTATGTATGAACGTGTGTTTTCTGGGATTCACTCTAAACTGAACTTACAAGCTTTCCTAGTGCTAAGATTCAGACACTTGCATTTTAAATCAACTTTCTGATTATTCTTATAAACACTGTCATTTTTTAAAGCCTACCGTAGAAATTCAAAATTTTATAAAGCCAGATACCATAAAGTTGTGCATTTGAATCATGCAGAAGAAATGCTTTCCCTAGGTATAACTGATGTTATGCCATTATTTTGTATCTAGAACTAATATAACGAACAATCTTATGAAACCCACTATAATATTTGTTGTGGGCGTTTGTGGACATTTCCTCCTCCCTAACTCTCTGTTAGCTATATGAGGCTCCATATAATTTTTTTTTTATTTTTAGAACTCAGTCCTGGCAAGGCTTTATATCCATGAGATGTGGATATACTTTTTTTTAAATCATTAAAATGATAATTATGCCACTGATAAATATATCACTTCTCACACTGGCTGCCTGGAAGCTAAGCCATATAAGGGGCTCGGCAACATCAGCTATAGAAAATTATTTTTGTCTTATTTCTCTCCACCCTGAACTTGATCATCTTTTCTAATACGGAGATTCTACACTTTTCTTCAAAGCAGAGCCTGAACAGGGATTCTGATGCATGTGATATCGGGGAAAGTACATTCAGGAGAAAGGGAATGAGAGGAACAGAAGGCGGTAGAGGAAGTTGCTAAGCAAGGCTGTGATCTCAGTTGGAGTTTAGCCCTAGCCTGACCCCACCGGGAGCTATGAAGTTACACAAGAGTTAGTGCCACCTTCACACTAAGATGTCTACCTTTTGTTACCACCATGTTGGTCATTGGCTGTGGGCTGCCAATATTGGGGTGGGGGTAGGTAACCTTCCAGTGAGGTGATTTCTGTTCTGCAGAGAGCAGTTCTTCAGAGAATAGGAGAGCTGTGAACTGCTAGCATCCAAAACTCACAGCATCTGGGGACAGGGGCATTGGCCCCCATAAAGGAGATCTGGTTCAGGCACCAACAGGGTCCTCTAGACTTGTCATACATGTTTTCATTTATATTTTTCTATTTTAACACATGAATTTCAAGAAGAGAAGATATCCTGAGAATATATGGGAAAATTAACAAAACCAAAATGAAACAGTGTATGCAAGGCTAAGGAAAGTTATATACATATATATGCTTTTTTCATGAGGACCACAAAAAAAGTACACACAGTAATTACCGTAGTTCCAGCCACAAGTAATGTTTGCTAACATTTTAGGTTGAATGTGTTCTGAGACCTTCTCATTTAATTCATATGAGATGTTTTTTGACATGCAATAAAGTATACCTAACCTATACACTTCATTCAAAGTTGGGTTACTATTTAGAATAAAATACACCTAAACTACCTATGTCACCCAAACTTGGGTTAACATTTAGGAGCTTTTATTCAACAATATTGACTATGGCAACTTCAAGTTTTCCTTATTAATGTGAAATACTTCTAATGCCCGTTATTGCCACATTCATCTCTCTATCTGAGGTGGCTCACTTGAGCTCATTTGAATATTCTGATGATTGAGGGTTTCATTTTGGTGACTTCACAGACACCTCAAATTCTAAAACATCAGTTTCACCCTACCCCTACCTCCTCTGCCTTCCCCTTACCCTCATGTTCCTAATCCTAATTGAAGGTACCAGCATCCACCCAGTGCCCCTTACATGGTTCAGCCACGAATCCTTCTCTGCAGAATTCCTCTGTCTTCCTTCCATAGATCTCATTTCTCCTAAGCTCCTAGCATCTGTTCCACTCCACTACCAGAGTGACAATTCTCAAAGTACGGATTTATTGATATTATTCCCTATTTAAAGTTTGAAATGACTTTCTGTTACCAAAGCCAAATTCTCAGAAAAACAAATCAGTTCCTACTGTAGAGTGTGGCCAAAATCATAAATGTGATATTAGGCAATGGCAAGGCTCTGTCTGGCAGGCCTCATGGGCTAACTGCCCTCTCTTCACCAGACTTGGTACACAGCCAGTGCATTACAATTTTCTGGAAGAAGTTGCCGTTCAGGAATCAGCACCCACCATCACCCCCATGCCCCCCCTTTTAGCAGCCATGCTTATATGCATGTCTGGATTCCTAGTCCAGGTACCTTCATTCAGAACTCTGCTTTTTAAAGGCCTCAGTTTAGCACTTCCCAGGCACCTCTGCCAAGACTAACTTGGGGGGAGAGGGGAGCTAGGGCATTTTTTATCCACTCTCACTCAGTACTTTCCCACTCCTAGCTCTTCCTTTCTCCCTCTCCCCAGGCCCCCAGGTCCATAAAAGGGCAGAAACCTTAGTTTAAGGTTCCTGAACATCTATGCTGTATATCAACTATCACTCTGTGCCATTCAATGGGGGATGCATTCATTTAAACCTCAGAACTATCATAAGAATTGGAACTATCGCTTTCCCCATTTTACATATGAAGAAAATGAAATAGAGATGTTGAAACACAAAAAGTTTACCCAAGATCACACAGTTAGGATGGACAGGGTAGAGGTGTGAATTTAGACCAGCTGACTCCAGATTTTGTATTCTTGACCATTTTGCAATAAAACCATGTACTTCCTGTTCAATCCACACAAAACAACCTAAGGTATCTAAGGGTCATGTTTTCACTCAACCTTATCTCTTGAATTCAGTGAAATTCTACGGTCCCTTCAAGGTCCAACTCAAGCATAAGTTACTCTGTGAAGGCTTTTGCTACCCAAGTTGATAGTTTTTCCTTCCTTAGAGTACTCGTTGTACTTCTAGTACTCTGCATATCTCTTTGTACTATTTATCATATTTTAGTTTAGTTCATTGCTTTCATTTTTGTCTTCCCCATGGCTTCCATCTTCTAGAGAACAGGCATTTATTTATCTTAGTACTGTCAGTGATTGGCACATAAAGTCTCTTACTAACTGTTGATTGGGTAAACCATGAGCAGGCAGGATGCTATTTTGTTTCTACATACAAAGTAATCATTGAAGAGATTCATACACTTGGATTCTACACTTGGTGATGCATGTATAAACTCTGAACTGCTGCACTTGACTGAATGAGAAATGAGCTGGATTAGTTTGATTCCTTGACAGAAACTTGATGCTGGGTATTCCTAATCTTGAAGAACTTGGGCAATGGCAAAATTTGAATCTGAATCAGACATTGCCACTTAGTGATGCACATTTTTTTGAAAAATTAAAGTCCGGAAATATACAGTCTAATATCAAAAATATTTAAAAGTTTAAAAGATTTTAAACAAAGTAGGATGATGAAAGTCATCTACAAACTACTGTCTATTAATTGTGTAGTGCAAAACTGGGCACCATCTACAAAAAGTCAGGCATCAACTGAATGAAAACTATTGTTTACTCTATGAGTTAATTTCAAAATTATACTATGTAAGTGACTAAAATTCTCTACCAGATATAGTTCAAAATGTGCCATATGATGGATTCATACTCAGGCTGCTTATAAAAAAGCTGAATTTTATTTGGCAATGATACTAAATGTGTATTTAGCTTTCTATTAATGAAAGGCATTTATTTATCAGTGTTAGCAAATATGGTTTAAGGTTAATTTCTAAACAAATTATCGAGATGAAATTATGATTGAAAAACTTGATGGTATTTATTGTGAATCAACTCTGGAAATGAAAATAGAAAGACCTTTGCTTATAAGGATAAAAGTACACAATGATACATAAACTCATGTCCCTCTAGTTGAAAAATTGGCTTTGATTTATATATAAAATTACAGTGAGTAACTAGTACTGCCTTGCTAGTTAATTAACAGGAGAGATAACTGCTCTTTGTATCTCATTTACTATTAGCCAGTAGACGAGTAGGGGTAAATGTTTGTGGAGCTGAGAAAAATCTGGGATACTTATTCACAAAGATACTTCACATGGTTACAACAATTAAATCCTCATTTTTATCTTTATTTGTTCATTAATTCATCATATATTTATTGAGCACCTATTATATGTACTTTGCTAAGTTCTAGGAATAAAGTAATGAGCTAAAAACAAATGAATTACATTCTAGTGGAAAAGACAAATATTAGTCTAATAAGAATCATGATGAATAGTATATCTAATCATAAACTGAAGGGAAGGAACAAGGTTTTTTAAAGCATATTATATAGGCACCTGATCTGTTGTCAGGGAAGGATTACCAGAGAAAGTATTACCCAGAGAAGGCTGGGTTCTGAAGGATGAGTAGGAATTTGTTATGTGAAAAAAATTTGAGAAGCAAGAGGAGAGTAAGCATTCCAGACAACGGGAGTAGTATCTGCAAAGTCTTGTGATAAAAAGGAGAAAGCCAATGGGCTGAAATAAAAAGAGGTAAAGGGTGACACAAGATGAGTCTGGAGAAGATAGAATAAGGTAGACCAAAAGAAACCTTACAGGCTATTTGAAGGATCTTGGTCTTATTCCTAAAAAAAAGAGAGAGAGACAATTAATAGATTTAAACTGGAGAATGACAAGATCAGATTTACATATTAAAAAGACCACTCTACCACCAATGAGTAGAGCAATAGTAGTTAATAGAAGGGTTGATGGTGATGGTGGTAGCTTGGCTTAAGGTAATGGCTGAGCATAAATTCAAAATATATTTAGGATACAAGTCAACAGGTCTTGGTGATGGAGTGGATATCAAGAGAGAAGATGACTTCATAGATGACTTGTCTAACTAGATAGATGGTTATACTATTCACTAAAATAGGAGACACCAGAAGAGATTTGGGTCTGAGGGAAGATTATAAAAGACTGATTTTGGATATAATGAGCTGCCTTAGATAACTAGAGATGTCCAATGGCAGTTAGCTAGATGGATCTGTATCTCAGAGAAAAATCCCAGTCTAAGAGTGCAAAATCATAAACCAGAATAAAGACTAGGTAGAGAGTTTTTGGTAAATGTACAGGAAAACTTAGGAAAGGAACACAAAGGGAAAAAAATTGTAAACTGAGACAAGCATAACATAGTGAAAATATTTATAACACTCATACTAGAAAAATAATGAATGGTTTATGAATATTAGAAATAGTAAAGACTGGGGTTTAGTGAGTTAAAACCAAAATGTGGAATTGTATCCCCTGGTTCTTGGAACTTCTCTTGGTCTTTTAGAAAGGGATAGTTGATATATGGGTATATATGGGGGATGTTATCTCATGTGAAAAAAAACCTGTATAAACCTTTGAATTGGGTAAGATTGAAGGAATCACCTGGAGTACATAAAGCTTCCCCCATTATTAAGAGAACCACAATAAGTTATCCCTAAAAGTTCTCATCGCAAGTAACCACCTTACTCCATGCCACCTCGGAAATGACCACATGAGGATGTGCTAGGTCAGATGTTCCTCACAATGACAATGCGTAAACCTGTGCTATAACAAGTCATATGATAATATGCCATAATTTTAATGGGGCGAGAATTCAAATGGTGATTATTTCACTTTATACAAAGGAATTTTATTCTCACACTTTAATAAGGAACTCAAACCACAAATAATTCATGATTTTACTAGAACAGCA
>PVKH010001611.1:0-29879 GCA_004027955.1 Chaetophractus vellerosus
ACTCAGGGAAGCTGATGTGGCTTAGTGGTTGAGCTCTGGCTTCTTACATATGAGGTCCTGGGTTCAATCCCTAGACTCTGGTACTTAAAAAAAAAAGTGGAATTGATTGATATTCAGAGATCTGAATCAACTTGCCAGGCAGACTGACTTCACAATGTTGTTCCGCCTCTCCAAGATGGTATCTGTAAGTACTGTCTGTTTCCTGGAATATTATATTAGCCTCCTTTCTGAAATCCTCTCAGCATATGGAAACCACTCAATCGCTGGCCCTCCCCACAAAGGATGGAGGGATGAGGAATAGTGTCTTATCCAGCCAGCCACCTCCTGTGCAAATTCAGCAATAGCATCCCTGTGCCATGCTGCACAGAAGGATGTGAAGTTTTCCTAGAGGACTGCATCCTTCCGGACAACCCTAGAGGCAGCTTGCCTCCAGAAGCCCTGATTATCCCAGCTCTTCCTCATACCTCATTTAGATGTTTACATAGGGCTACATTTCCAGAATGGAAATAGGGACACATATATTGGACGTTCTGCCATACCATTGCTTCCCTTTTCTCTTTTTCACACTTTCTCCAGGGAATCCAATGGTGCAATGTCTACTTCCTTCATTTTTCTGCCCATAAGTGGCATCCCCTTTCTTGTTCCTCCTTGATATTAAAGTCACCACCCACTTTCCTTTCTAGTGCTATAATATTTAAAAATTGAGACTCAGAAACATGACTTTTTGGGAAAAAGAGTGAAATTAAGTTAATATATGTAAAATATTACTTTGTTACATCCTGTTTCCCATCTCCTTAGTGCTTTAATTTAGATCCTTTCAATGAGATATAGAATTAAGATGCCCAACCAATCCATTAAGTTTTACAAGGACACTGGTATATATGTGAGAAACAGTGGTCATTTCTCACTCCCTCAAAAAGGAATATGAGTTTAACATTAAAAGCACAAGTCAATAGAAGAATTAATTGCATCTGATACTGGAGACAGAAGTTTTTTCTTTCATGCTTCTTCAAGCAGGAAATAATTGGGAATTCAACCCTGAACAATCCCACCTCTTGAAAATAATGTTAGAGGAGAGCTATTGCCAAATCCAGTCAAACCTATTTTCCTTGTCATTAATATGGTAGCTACAAAATGAAAACCACTGAAATACCTACAAGTGCCTATTGTGGCATTTCCATGGTAACCTTTTTGAAATTTTCACTTCCTTTCCTTAATTTGAAGAAATCATAACCATTGATAAGTAGATTATGTGCCATTCTGAGAAGAAGGAAATCAATACCACTGTATTGGCTCAATTGTAAAAATACAGTGGTCAAAATCTTCCTCTTATTTGAATAGAGCAGCAATGACAAGAAAAGATCATTCTGTAGCATAAATTTGTTTATTTTTATTTATAACATTTTTTCCCAACAAAATTTACAACAGCTGGGTAAATTATGAGGCATGTTAGTTTGCTTTTACTTTTATCAAGTAAGTTTCATGTTTTGTAAAGTTTTAAATCTTTCAAAGGGAAAGATACTTAGATCCATCTTGGTTTTATGTTGTAGTTTATGCAAGGTATTAGATTTTAGATGAAAAATTTTCAGGTCCTAAATCACGTTATATAAGTTCTTAGCAAAGCATACTCAACCTTTGGTGTATTAAATATAATTTTTTTACACCTATTCTTCCCTATTCCACCCCTCAGAACCTCTGGTGGCCACTGCCTTAATATCAGTGATAAAAGTTATTCCATTGTTAGAGTAATAGTCGGTGTATAGTAGAATAATAATAAGTATACTTTAGTACATTGTTCATTCCCCAATCTTGAGGATTTTGGGGTGGTGATGACCACTCTGTTTCTAATTGAGAGGGGGCTTAGATTCCATAGGGCAGATGGATGGAGCTATCTTACTTGCAGTTGCAGACACTCTCTGTTCCTTTGAATGGTTGGTGTCCATCATCATCTCCTTGTTAGTTGTACTGGGTGAATCCAGTGAACTGGAGAGTAGGTGTTGCAACTCTGCTGAAATTCAGGGCTCAACTGACACATAGACCAAAGATTTAAATCTCTGGGACCTATATTTATCAAGTAGAGTGTTAATTATGGGTTTAAATAACAGGGGCAGATGCACCATGTGTAGAAAACCTATAAATGAGTCTAACTCTCTTATACTGGGGAGCATAAATTCCAAAGACCCACTGACAAGGTGCCAGATTCTTGAGCTGTCTGCCCTGCTTATAGTTTTTGGATGTCTATAAAGCCCCCAGGAGCCCTTCATTCTTAATGAAAATCCTATGAGGCAGATACTACTCTTATCACCACATTACAAAGGAAGCAAGTAAAACCGAAAGAGATTAAGCAACTTGATTAAAGTCACTGTAATAGTAATGGCAGAGCCAAGATTCAAACTCAGGCAGTTTGGGTCCAGGGTTCACATTAACCACTTTTATAAATTATGTGCTTTGATGTCAGTCACAATGGGGCTAAACTACATCTTGTTTTAGATGTGCAATGTATGATATTCAAGCACTTTGAATTCATAATAGAAATGCAAACCACTGAGCAGAGGGCAAGCTTTATGAGGGCAGGACTCTGACTTGCTCAACATTGTATTCCCAGTACAGCAATGCATGGCAGGAATAAACTTCTCTAATGAATAACTTAAAGGAACCAACTTCTCTAAAAATAAGTTTTAAAATTTTATATCAAGATCCTGGGAGTAGATGTGGCTCAAGCAGTTGAACAACTGCCTTCCACATGGGAGGTCCTGGGTTTGGTTCCCAGTGCCTCCTGAAAAAACAAACAACAAGCAAAACAAATGAAAAACAACTCTGGGAAGCCAGTGTGGTTCAGTGGTTGAGTGGCAGCTCCCACATATGAGACCCTGGGTTCAATCCCTGGCCCCCGGTACCTAAAAAAATAAATCCTAAGCACTTATTAATATCATCCATTCATCCATTCATGCCATTCACACAATAATTTCAGAAATAATAATTGAGACTTACTATGTGCTAGGCACTGTTGTAGATTCTGAGCAATACAGTACTGAATAAGAAAGTCGAATTCCTTGCTCTCAAGAAGTTTACTCGTCAACCCTATGACTGTCACTATTTTCAATCTTACCTCCAACATTGATTCAATACAGTGTAGCATCACTGTAGCCTGTGCTTAAGAACACAAACCTTAGAGAAACAGGGACACTCAGGTTCAAAAGACCCACTTTAAGCTGTGCAACCCTGAACAAATTAATCAACCTCTCCAAGCCTCAGTTCCCCATCTGAAAGAAGATAATAGTAATACATATGCCTATATTTGTAAAAAATTGTTTAAGTGAGGAGCACATAACAGTATTTAGCCCATAGTAAGGATTCAGTACACGTTGTCTCTTACCACCACTGCCACCACCGTCAAATCTACTTCCCTGCCTACTATCTTATTTACTGAAAATACTTGTCATGGTACCTATTTTTCTAGAATAGTATTAAGGAGGCAAGTGTTCAGGAAAACAAGCTTTAGAGTCTAGGAAAGGACATGAAAATAGCAAGATAGCCTTAGTAAATCTGTGTTGTAATATCTAGCTCATTTCTCAAATGTCTCCAAGCCCAGAGGAACAGACAAGGTTGCATCTATGAGCTCGTTGTTAATAATCCCTTCTCTTTTCTTAGGCACTTTCTTAATGAAGCCATCAGTGTTCTTGTGAGGCAGGAAGTGCTAAATATCACCAGTATTATACTGATGGAGGAATGGTATAGATATAAAACTAGGAGACCCCAAAACTCCTGAGTTAGAATCCAAGGTTTGGCTTTACTTATTTGGGTCTTAGCTCTAACTGCAACAATTACAAAAATGGTTTTAAAAAACTGAAGCTTTTACAGTTTTCTAACTTTAATAGCGGCCAGTCTAATAGGTGTAAAATGATATCTCATTGTAGTTTTGATTTGCATCTCCCTAATCACTAGTGATATTGAACCTTTTTTCATGTGTTTCTTCACCATTTGTATTTCTTCTTTGGATAGTTGTCTTTTCAAGTCTTTTGCCCATTTTTTAATCAGATACTTTGTCTTTTTATTGTTGAGTTGTATGATCTCCTTATAGATCATGGTTATTAAACCCATATCAGATATGTGATTGCCCAATATTTTCTTCCATTGAGTTGGCTGCCTTTTCACCCATTTGACAAAGACCTTTGAGGTGCAAAAGTGTTGAATTCTGAGGAGGTCCCATTTATCTATTTTTTCTTTCGTTGCTCGTGCTTTGGGCATAAGGTTTAAGAAACTAATGCCTATCACAAGATCTTGAAGATGTTTTCTTACATTTTCTTCCAGGAGTTTTATGGTTGTTGTTTTTATATTAAGTTCTTGATCCATTTTAGTTAATTTTTGTGTAAGGTGTGAGATAGGGGTCTTCTTTCTTTTGGATATGGCTATCTGGTTCTCCTAGCACCATTTGTTGAATAGACTGTTCTCACCCAGCTGGGAGGGCTTAACAGTCTTATGAAAAATCACTTGGTTGTAGATGTGAGGGTCAATTTCTGTGTTCTCGATTCAGCTCCATTGGCCAATCTACCTGTCCTTATGCCAGTGCCATGTTGTTTTTACCACTGTGGCTAAGTAATATACTTTAAAGTCAGGAAGTGAGAGCCCTCCAACTTCTTTCTTCTTTTGAAAGACATTTTTGGCTATTCAAGGCCCCTTACCCTTCCAAATAAAGTTGACTATTGGCTTTTCAATTTCTTCAAAAAATACTGTTGGGATTTTTATTGGGATTGTATTGAATCTGTTAGAGAGGGTATGTAGAGATAGGAAGGCTTATTCACTGTTGGTGGGAATGTAGAATGGTACAGCCACTATGGAGGACTGTTTGGCAGTTCCTAAGGAAGTTGAATATAGACTTGCCATGCGATCTGGAAATACCATTGTTATGTATATACCCAGAAGAACTGAAAGGGACACAAATAGATACCTGCACACTGTTGTTCATAGCAGTGTTATTCATGATAGCCAAAAGTTGGAAACAACCCAGGTGTATTGGATAAACAAAATATGGAGCACACACAGAATGGAATTTTATGCAGTGGCAAGAAGAAATGAAGTGGTGAAACATATGACAACATGGATGAACCTAGAGGACATCATGCTTAGTGAAGCAAGCCAGATTCAAAAGGACAAATACTGTATGATTGCCCTATTATGAACTAAATATATTATGTGTACTATAACTATATTATATGAAATATGAATATGGGTAGAATTGAATATATAAGACTGTTTTTCTTTGAAACTGAACAAATATAAGTTATTACTACAAAATGTTAATATCAGACAAAAAACCCCAAACATTATACTAAGTAAAGGAGACCAGACACAGAGTACTACATATTTTATGATTCTATTTATATAAAATGTAAATATAAATCAATTTATAAAGATGAAATGAGATTAGTGGTTATGTAGGTCTAAGGAAGGAATGCTAAGGGGTGTGGAGTCTTTCTTTTTGGAGTAATGAAATTGTTTTAAAACTTTTGAGACGATGAATGTACAACATTGTGATTATATTAAAAGCCATTAATTATACACTTTGGATAGAATAGCCAGAAACAGCAACTATGTACAGTGGGGGAAGCAGAGAGAGACTGAGAGGTGAGGAATTTTCTTTTTTGTTTGTTTGTCTGTTTATTATTATTATCATTGAAATAATGAAAATGTTCTAATAATGATTGAAGTGATAAATGCACAGCTACATAATTATACCAAATACCATTGATTGTACACTTCACATGAATTGTATGCTTTATTAATTTGTATCAATAAAATTGATTTGTTAAAAAAAACTGAAGCTTGTTGACTAATGCAACTTGTGAATGAAAGAAAGTCAGGGAATAGACAAAAGTCTTCCATTTGCCTAAATTGAACAACTCCCCCAGGACGCAGAAATGTCAGAACCTCAAAATTTTCCCATTGGATACTCTTCTGCTTCCCAGATACAACTGATTCTTCTCAAACCCTTTTAATAGCAATTGTACAAGGAGATGAATACGGATCAGCATCTAATTATTTATTATGGAATGATTAGTAAGAAGAAAGCTTAACCTAAAGCTGCACTATCAATTCATCTTCAAAAACTTCTAGTTTTATGTCTATGTTTTTAGTATATATTCATAAATGGCTTCATATCTTTGGACAGAGAGCGCCTCAGATGGTATCAAGATATCATAGGCAGACCTCTGAGGTGGGCCTTGGAAAATATTCCTGATTTAATTACCTAAATATCTGAGAAAGTGTAGTATAGTGCTTAAGAGCTCATGAGCCTTTACCTATAACAATGTTTTAGCAGGGTAACCTCAAAAAAGTTTCATTTTCTTCATGGTTGAATGGAAATAATTGTTGTACTTACTTCAATAGTTTTGTTGCATTGAGTGAGATAATGAATATCATACATTTAGTTTGGTGGACTGAAAGTTCTCAGTATTCTCATATGGAAAATGAGAGTGTTAGATTATGAATTCGAAGATCTCATTCTAGCTCTAACATTTCAGGAGCTCTTTCATTCACTTATTACCTTCCTATTCTCATGTGTGAGGATTCTGTGTTGGCTCCAAGAACTGTAATTGATTTTCAAGTCCCTCTTTGAGGGGCTTCAAACGTTATTTGGTAATTAAAGGGTAACTGATTTTAGGCTTCTTTTCACCCTGCTCCCAAAATCAGGTATGGGGAATGATTAGTGACAGTTTAAGTTCATTGAAAGACTATCTAATGCCATTTCTCACCATTATACTTCTCTTTATTTGGCTTTCATTTGGACTGGGACTACTAGGAAGCTACCAAAGTCTATATTCCTGAGAATTTAGCTTTTATTCAAATTCAAATTTCTAATGAAATGAAGTTATGAATTTCCTTACAAAAAACTTGAGAGCAAATCTAAACATTCAAAGCATTACTAGATTGCCAATAGCCTATGTATAAAAACTTGCATCTGTAGTGCAAATTTTGAAATACTTGACCTCTACCCTATTCATTAATTCATAAAAGAGGGTATCCCTTTTCCAAAATAGAATCAATTTGGGTAATTTAATTGGAAATGTGGATACCACTAGGATCTTCCAACTAAGCTATGCTTTGGAAATGTGATCCTTTTTGTTTATTTTTGGCTTTCCAAGGAAGCAGAAATAAAACAAATAACAAGGTACTAGGTATTATGTAAATAGGTCCCTTAACTAGAATGATTGGAGGAAAAGGTGAGTTTGAATAACATTAAAGCCAAATTATCCTTGAAATCTATGTCACATGAAAAATTCATGTTCCTCAAAAGTAACCAAATCATCAACAGAATTTGCAAAACTATATAAATATATGAATTTATGTTATAGAAGATGATATTTAAAATGAGTTTTGCTCTAAGTTTCCAAACACATTCTGTATGTCAGAGAAAATACCAAGAATTAGTTTAAGGATCCTTACAAATACTTTAAGTATCAAGTGGCCAGCCCAAGGCTGAGGAGTATAGTGTGGGCTGAATTTATTACTAGATATGTCTTTTCTGTCTAGGCACTGGCAGAGCAGGTTTTCATGACTCCCTACCTTCATCTGTATTTAGACCACAGGGGAGGTGATAAATGCCATCTATTAATCACATGAAAAACAAATAGGGGTGCTCTTACTCAAGTTCTCACTTTCAGCAAATGGGAGTGAGAGGAGGAAGAGGTTTCATGAGACCTACAGTGATTTTAGTTGAGAGTCCCTGGCTGACCAAAAGTGAGAGCTCAGTGTGCGAGCAGATGGATAAAATCAGAAAGCAACAGAGAGTAATCTCCTAGCAGCTAACCTTGAAATTTGGAAGTCAAGTTCAGTGAAACTATTGAACAGTGGTTTTCAACCAGGGGCAATTTTGTTCCCCAGGCAATATCTTTACTGTGACAACTGGCAGGGAAGAGGTGCACTGCTACAGTATCTAGTGGGTCTAGGCCAGAGATGCTGCTAAATAGCTTGAAATGCACAGGAGAGGACCCCCTCCCCTCCAAACACACACATTAAAGAATCAACCAGCCTAAAAATGTCAATAGTGCCACTGTTCTGATACCCTGTCATAGAACTATGTGTTATGGACATAGTGGTATAGTTATTGTGGTATATGAGAGGAAAAAAAACTGTGTTTGCCACTTCATGAGTTTTAAGCAGTAAAAGAATGTATTGGTGATAAGCTGCAACTTTTTTTTTTCCAATTTTAACTTTTTAAAATTCATTTTATTTTATTAAAGAAGTTGTGGGTTTAATAAACAATCATGCATAAAATACAGAGTTCCCATATACCACTCTATTATTAACAACTTGCTTTCATGTGGCAGAATTCTTACAATTCTTGAAAGAACATATTGAAAATTGTATTAACTATAGTCCATTATTTACAATATTCTACAGATTCTTTTGTACAGTTCTATGTATTTATTTTTGTTTTGTTTTGTTTTTGTTTTGTTTTTGTTTTTTTAATTTTTTTTGCAACTTTCTTTTGATATGTTCATATGATAAACTCAAAACTCAAGCAGTGACAAAGGATATTTAAAAACCAACCAGTAGGTAGTTACAGTCTTTTGTTCTAGTCTTCTGTTTACTTGTAAGAGGGGGTCTAATCAATTATTTCAATTATAATTGCTAAACATCACTACATGTTTTAGAAAATTGTTTATATGAGTTATTTTTAATTGCTATTACTTCTGCCTGTCCCTTTCACCCAAACATCCACCCATCAATGTCAGAGTAAAAATTTTTTGGGAGGTACTTCCTTCATTAAAATTCTCTGGTATGCCCCCTAAACATCTCTGAATCTTTTGGTTTGCCTTTTCTTTATTGCACTAGGAGAAAAGGTTATTTCTATGCTTAGGTTATTCAGAATTTACTATTTATCTTTTTCTCCTCTTCTTTTTTCCTTTAACATACCTCTTTTAATTTACAATACCCTAGTGAAAGCCATCAACTTTTACATAAATATTTTATTGTCGATAAGGTAAAAGGTCTATGAGGCAGTTTGTGTGACAAGGGAGTTGCTTTGGTGGTTGCTAAGAGAAATCTGAAGAAAATCCATAATAAATAATCTTGGGAAGATCTAGGTCGGTTCTTTTAAAGTAAAAGCAATCACGGGGGTTAAAGTAGCATGGAAAAAGTTTTAGAAAGAAACATAAACCTAAGATAGGTGAACAATTCCTAATAGTAGAGGCCTTTAGAGATGATTAAGAATACAGGGCTCTGGAGGACAGATACAAATGGAGTATCTTTCTCTCTTTCTTCCTTCTACCAATTTAAAGGGGAATGACCTGGCATATAAGTAACCAAGCCTGAAAAAACGTAAGTGGACCAACATGAGAGTAGCTGAAAGAACCCACCTGGTGGCCAACCCAGCCTGATCCTTGTAAAATGCTTTGTGAAATTTGAAGCAAGGTTAATATTAAGGATAAATCACAAAGAACTCGAGTTGAGATTGTTTTAAATTAAGTGCTTATTGAAAGAATTAAGGATTAGTTATAAAGATACATTATAATGAAAGATTCTTTTTAAGCCATCTACATTATATACAAAAGTTTTTTTTAAAACTATTTACAGTAAATTAAAAGGTGATACTTCTATCTAAACTTTTATTTATTTATTTATTTATTTATTTATTTATTTATTTATTTATTTATTTATTTATTTATTTTGGTCCAGGGACACTGTTTTAGTTTCCTCACTTCTAAAACCAATACCGTGCAATTTGTCGACTTAAACAACGGGGAATTATTGTCACGGTTTTGAGGGTAGAAGTTCAAAATCAAGGCATCATCAAGGTGATGCTTTCTCCTGGGGCTGGCTGTTGGCCATCCTTGGTACTCGGCTTTTCTATCACATGACAATGCACATGGCAACCTCTCCTAGCTTCTTGGTCCACTGACTTCCAGCTGCTGGCTGGTCTCTGAGGCTCTCTCTGTGGGCTTCCCTGTAAGGCCTTCTGTAATAGGATTAAGGCCCATACCCATTCAGTCAGGCCACACCTCAACTGAAGGAATGTCATCAAAGGGTCCTATTTACAAGGGTTTCAAACCCACAGGAATGGATTGTGTTTAAGAACGTGTTTTTTGGGGGTACATAGCTTCAAGACACCACAGATACCTAGCCGAAAAAGTAGAAAAGGAAGCCTGGATGCAGGGAAAAAGGGCAAATTAACTGTTATTGTGCAGTTTAATATGCTAGGCATTGAGCTAAATAAACATTTTTCTAGTTATTTAACTAATGTCTTTTAGCTCCAAACCCATCCTTCTTTTCTCTGCTTTGCGATGCTGGGAACAGGGAACACAAGAGGGAGGAGTCAAGGATGGAGGAAGAAGAAAGAACTTGGTTCTTCCTGTTTTCTTGTTGTTTCTGGCCTTGTGGTTTCTATACTTCCAGACCAGCCTCATGAGCCTTCCTCAGAGGTACCAGCACCAGCTGGACAGCGCCTCCCCGTCAGAAGTCTGAGTGCCACTGTGGGGGTACCTCCTCCCAGCTGCTAGGCTCTAGTATTACAAACCTCTTTTCTTTGATCCCCTAGCCCGAGGGGTGGTGGCGGTTTCCTGAAGTTATTATTTCTGTGGTATCTCTACGGTCTTATTCATTTTCCCATTTCGCTGACACCTTTTAAAACAATCCCTTATATTAAATTTTGTTAAAATGACTGATGTCTTTCCAGTTTCCTGATTAGCCACTGACTGATACTGCTCTTCAGGCAGGTTAAGTAGGAAGCATAGCTGGAATATGGATCCATATCTGCAAGCCCCAATCTTTGCTAATATTCCAGGAAGAATCAGAAACATGGAAGGAGAATCAGAATTGTGTGGGGCCACATTGTGAGAATTTTAAAGAATAATTTAGGAAAAAAGAATTTTAGAGACTATGTTGAGAATAAAGGATGGGAATTCTCACTAATCAATTCTGTGTTTGTGCATATATCCATATTTGCACCAAGATGACAGTAATGGGACTTTATTTTCAAGGCATCAACCCATAAGGAGAAAAGATAATAGCATAGCACACTGGAAACACTAAGAAGTTGTGGAAATTAGAGAGCATGTTAAATATGTGGAAATGGACTAAGCAGACTAGAGAAAAAAAAATAAACCTATAGCAGCAATGGGGAGGCCATAAGACAGATTAATCCATGTCTCAGAACACAGAAAGCTCAGAAATTGGAGGCACTAGGTTTATATAAAGATGGTGCTGAAACAGCAAAGTTTTGATGTTCTTATAAGAAGCAGTTAGATCATCAGATTCCCTTCGCCACAATCTACAGCCCAGTGATTCCATCTCCCCCCAAACCAACGGAAGGATTATGATTTAAAAGAGGAGTCAGGGTTTGCCAATGCTGATGTCACATTGGTCTTAATGAGAAAGCAGTTTGGTTGGAAGGGTGATAGAAAATGGAAACCTCCATGGGTTTAGAAGTGAATGATTGGAAACTGCTTAGAGGGTGCCGGTGGATAGCTGATGGAGCAATGTTTTGGTAAAGATGGGATTTGGAGCAAAGGGATTGGCTAGTATTTTATAGGTGAGATTTCAGAAGTGAAGAAAGTAAAGATGAGTAAAGGTATTTGGAGAAGGGTGTAGGAAGATATTACTTCTGAAACTTGAATGTTTTCTGTATGAGGAGAGAAGGATGAAAAAAATGTTTGGAAAGAGCTACATAAGTTTCAATCAGCTGTATAAGGGATCAAAACAGGCAATCTCCCCCACCCCCATTTTTCTGCCATATGATATTGTTATCTCAAAAATGATTCCTTAAATTTACATAAAATATGTCACAAACATGTAGCCTGCGGGTCAAATTTAAGCTCCAATATGTGGGGTTTTTTTTTAATTAGTTGCCAGCATTTTAAAACTTAGCAACTTTAGGCTTCTTCTTGAAAGAATGGATAATCCTACAATGCTGGACATACATTTCAGAATGGTAGTAACTGGCTAGAGTAGAGAATGGTAAGAACTTTCTTTAGATGGAATATGTTTTCCCTAACCCCCATCACTAATTTATGTTACTTTTTTGACCTGTGAAGTCATTTGAGTTTAACATCCCTAATAAAGTACCAGTCCCTTAAATATCACCAAGCCACCTGTGCAAAATAAATTGTGGCTATTATTTCCATTTTTCAGAAAAATAAATGTACAGTATCACAGGAACTCCTACCCATTACTTTTACTCAGATACTGAGAGCTATAGATGAATTGAAGTGCCATTTTTAAAATGATTCTAAGATTGGATGAATCTCTCTAATAACTACTACTGGGACTTCTAAGACCATCCAAATCCATTCTCATGAACTCACCTGGCCAAGCAAAATCACTGTCACTGAGGAGTATACGCTGTCATCTGCTAAAGGACAAGCCATTCTGAGATGACCAGCTCTTCTGCATTTGTTTATTTATAGTAATTTATCAAATTCAAGTTTCTGACATAGCGTTTGGTGAAGCAAAGTTTGATTATAAAACACAAATCCAAGCAAATGCCATTGCTTCCTTTATTTGAAAATAGTTGTCATAAGCCTATCAGCAGATGCTCATTGTTTGGTTTTCAAGAAATAATTCTTATATGTGGCTCATTAATAGTTTGCAATTGATTTCCACCAGACTGTCCAATGAATAGCAACACTGAGAATCACTGGTAAAGTATACTCTGTGATCACAAGGTAAGAGTCAATTAGAAAAGCACTAGCAATATTCTTGGAAATTTTTAACTCGAGAAATCACTTCACTCAATTATTATTAGGCGCTAACTAATAAATGAGGACTAATGTATGATTATTAAGGAGCTCGCACCAGGATAACAACTTGTTTCTTGACCTCAAATTAATTACAAGAACAGTTTCCTAAGATGTAAGTATCTTGGTCTCTTTTCATACAATGAACTACTGGCATGTGGCCCTCAATTTCTTTGGGTAGTTCTAGGAGGAAGCTCATAGGGTTTGGTTTGCTTGTGTAGTTTCTCTTCTCTTTTCTTCATAATTTCCCTGAAGTGATTTTTCTCCTTTAATTCTTTATCTTTAAGTTCCTCAGCCTCACATATGGCATCTTCCCTCTGTCGAATCTTTAGCTCTTCCTGCCACTGTAACAGAGAGAAAGCATCATTTAGACATATGTAGAAATAGGAACTGGTTATTAACAATGCTTTCAATTAAATGACAATTTCTGAGGATTTATCACTGCCTGTAATAGCATAAGATTAAAGACATTAAAAATGTGATTTAGCCACAGATTTATATTTTTGTAAGAGATTTTAAAAGGAGGAAGTTTCATGGTATTCCATGAAAAAAATTAATTTAGCTTCCCAAATTGCAAATGATCATATCCAACTTTTCTCATCATTTTTTCTCACAGACATTCTTTAGTAATTTTATGTTCTACAACGCTGGAAAAATACATGAGCTACCAATGATATGTGATATAAGTCCCCCAAAAACAGAATTCCCTCTTAACATATTTTTAAAGTATTATTTTTTTTTAATTTTTTTTTTTTTTTGGTTACATATCCCTCCCTTTCTCCTTGCTCTTGCTGTGTTCATTTCTCTGCATTCTTCTGTGTCTGCTCTGTCTCCCCCCGGCTGTGGGGATGTGCCAAGTCAGGTCACCGCACAGGCGGCTCTACTCCATTTGCAGGCGGGTCTGCTTCCGTTCACAGGCGGCTCCGCTTCCGTTCACTCGCAGATCTGCTCCATTTGCGGGTGACTTGCCCTGCCCTTGGTGGCTTTGTCCTGCCACTTTGGAGAGGTCCCCGAGAACCGAACCCGGGGCCTCCCGTGTGGTGAACCAGCACCCTTATCCACTGAGCTACAGCCGCCCCCCCCCCCTTAACATTTTTAAAGATGGAAAACTATTCAAAAGAAGAGATAATAGAATTTACATTTCTGTATCCCAAAGTATTTCCCTTACTTTATCAACTTAGGTATTTACATGAGGGAAAGGAATCATAAAATGAAAGACCAACACCAAAGAGAACAAACACAGAAAATGCAAATTTAAGTGAAAAGCAAAAAAGTTGATACTATTCTATATGAGGTTGCAAATGAAATTAATGAGACTAACAAATGCCCATTTTGCAGCTGACCAGTAAAAATACCTCTAAGGTAGTCATCTCAACTGACAATGCTAATTTATGACACTAGCAGCTTATCTGGAATGAGCCCTAAGAATGAATGTGGGAGCTAAAGTTAGATGTAAGGATGGCAAATCAATCAAACATCATTATGAGTAACTTTTTTCCTCCCTCTAATATCTTTGGATAAGGGAAATGGTGAAAATGGATGGTGAACCCTCCGAAAGCTGGATAAAAATTTCAGGGCAGAATGAATTCCTGGCATGAAATGTTGGAAATTCCTAAAGACACTGTAAACTCCACCCTTTTCACCATTCCTCAGCCCACACATAAACACAAATGACCAGACTGAGCTGAATAACCTACCAATTAATATATAGGTTAATATATACCAATGTTGTACATCATGACTATATTTGTCATCTGGGATATATAGATATTAATATAACTAAACCTCATTGTCTGCAACACATCAGAAAGTCTTGCCAAAGGCAGTAAAGGTTTAAAAAAAAGTCAAGAGACTCATTTTAGAGTAAGTATTAAAAATTAAAGTATAATAAAATAATACCCATTTATTTTATTCCCAGTTAAGTTTTAAAGACATAATAAATATAAAAGTTACCTGCACTTATCCTTAGACAGTATCTACATTCAATTATTACTAATATAACTAGTTTCTCCAAAACAATTTTGTATGAAATATCCAGAAAATTGAGGCAAAACATCCAGAACATTCAGGCACAGGCTGAATTCACGGCTTAGTTTAGTCTACAAGTTCTACGGCATCCAAGTGTGAATTTTGTCATTTCCTTGAATTAAATAAACTAAATAATAACATTAAATGTTTAATAAGGGGCCGGCTGTAGCCCAATTGGTAGGGCGCTGGTTTACCACATGGGAGGCCCCGGGTTCTGGTCCTGGGACCTCCTTGAGCAGGCAGACCGCCTTGAGAAGGCAAGCCGCTGTGGGCAGGGCAAAGCTGCCGCGGGCAGGGCAAAGCTGCCACAGGCAGGGCAAGCCGCCGCGAGCAGGCAGGCTGCCGTGCAGTGAGCTGACTCAGCGGGTCACCGCAGCGGGGGGAGACAAGCGGACACAGAAGAACACAGAAGATGAACACAGCAAGAACAAGCAGAAAGGAGGGGATATATAATAAATAAAAAAATAAATCTTTAAAAAAATGTTTAATAAATACCAATTTTATGTTATAATAGAAGTAGTGGTTGGTGTAATAATGATAGTATCTGTAAACAAAGATAACCTACCTTACATTAGAGATGTCAGTGTACCTCATGGCTTTATTCTTTATATTGTGCAAAGCCAACAGATAATATTCTTAAAAACTGTCAACAAAATAGCATTCTTTGGCTTCCCAAACAATATGTATAAAAGCAGTAAGGAATGTGAAAACAGCCTAGAAGGGGTATCATATCACTCTCTCTAGAAGGCAGCTCTTCAGCTTTTCTGAAGTTCCAGAGAATCATCCATAACTTCCATAAGCCTTTAAGAAGCAATACTACCACGTACTAACTACTAGATTAGGTTAGCCATACATCACACAATTCGAATCCTATCTGTCAAACACATTTACACAACGGATTCCTTTTCCATTCTCCAGCTTCAATACAGGCAGTTCTCCAGCCTCAGCTTCACTGCAGTGTTTACTTAGCTAATGCTTATACCCTTGGAAAGAGGAGCAAAGGTTAAGGTTGTTGGGGGCTAGTTCCTGGTCTATTCACTGAAGTTCATCCTTTGCCTAAGAAACTAGCCTTAGGCAGACCAAAGCCATCTGGATATTGCTATCTCTTGTAAACTATTCTAGAACATTTAATGGAAATGAATAGTAAAATATAGATGGTACAATTTAAGAACCATTAGACATTATTTATAATACTTCGTAAATATGATATGTTGGTTTAGCAAAAACTTTATTAGTGAGTAGCAGAATGACACTACAGCTCTCATTTTGTGATTCCAGGGTAATAGTCAGTCTCCAAACCCCAACACTTATACCTATTGCGACAGTGACTTACATATTAGCTCTGTGGTAAATATCTATTCATTATGATGAGAAAATGAAATAATCCTTTTTCCTTTGTTCAAAAGATCACTAATTAAATGTAAAGTGAAAAATAATCATAGAATATAATCACATCTGAGAGATGATATTGCAATCGTGGTGATAACACTAATTTAAACTCATTCTATATGCTATTGGATCCAGATTGTATTAAAAAAAAAAACAAAAACAGGAAAGCAAGTACTTTCACTCTGACATGAAATGACTGACTAAATTTAGAGAGTGGATTAAAGTATGATCGTATGAGAATGGCCTTGTATTGCCATTGCTAGTGTAACTCATACCAAGAACAAGGTGACTACCAGTCTTTCTTATCTATCAAGGGCAAAGAATGGTCACCAAAAATTGAGTCAAAAGATATTGTTCCATTATTAAAACTATATTGCAGAAGAAATCAGTGCTCAGTGTTCAAATATTAGATTCTTGTCACAAGAAATCAGTACTGATTCACAGAAAGGAATTAGGCTAGTATTTTACAAATGACAAAAGGCCACATTTTCTGTAACCCAAAGAAAGCACTGAGGCATATCGGTAATACAGTAAGCTGTAATTAAGGTTGGCAATGTCCAATCATGGTTAGACTTTTACATTCCACATATTAATGTTTCAATCTCAGAACTACACTTGCTAATCAAGGCCCCTTTAAAAATTGAAGCTTTTCCATCTAATTTAAAGAAATGAATCTTACGTGATGGTCAATGATTCTTGCCAACTCTTTATCTGCTCTCGTGAAGAAATCTGGATATGGAAACATGGGGAGTTCTGACAGAGATGGATGTTCCCTTCAAAAGAGCACACAAACAGATGCAGTATTAGATGTAGGCAGTTCTACTCTCCAGGGATAGATATGTAAGTCATAATTCTTTCTGAAGCATTTTGATTCTACATTGTTAAAATAAAGCACTTACTCTGTGCAGACTACCATATATTAGCTTCTAGTTTCTATAAGCCTTCTTGGATTACTAAAATGGACATTTTTGAGGGTAGGGAATGACACATAGGATAAGTCTTAGAAAATAATAAAGCAAGGCAAACTTCTCCTAGGAGATGTAAATACCACAGCCACAGTGGCAAATGAGAAGGTAGGATTTGAAGGGCTCAAGAAAGACTGAAGTGGGGGTAAAGTTTTAATTCCTACACATGGCCCCAGAACCCTGGAAATCCTGATGGAAGCCTAAGCCTGTGAATGTGATCTATGATATGCTATGCATTCAAGGTTTCTGCAAGGTCTCTGTATTACTAAGGGTGGAAGTGTGGTAGACAGTTTAGCATCAGCATATGGAACTGTTGTCTATGCAAAGCTGAGCCCCAAACTAGTGGAGATTTAGTGTCAGATTGTCAACATAATAACTGTATTATTAAAGTTATTATGGGAAAATGGCTGTGGGTTTAAGAATATGTAAACAATAGAATGGTGATAGAAAATGGTTTTAAGGGATAGAATACAGGTTCAAAGGAGAAGGTGCAAATCAGAGCCTAAGGAGAGACACAGCTGGTGAGAAATTTCTATATTCAATGTGCATGACCAATTTTTGTATGTGTGTGTGTAGTATTTTTTTAACAAATCAACTTCATTGATTCATATTAATAAAGCATAAATCCATCCAAATTGGACAATCAATGGTATTCGGTATAATCACATACTTGTACATTCACAACTTAAATCATTGTTACAGCACTTTCATTATTCCAATAATAATAATGATAAACAAAAAACAAACAAAACTCACCTCTCAATCTCTGTATTCTTCCCCTTCCATAGATAGCTGCTATTCTTTTTCCTTCTCTCCAGTATATTTGTATTTCTATTTTGTAGAAAGTCTTATATATGCAATAGCATGATCAATTTTTAAGACCATGATGCCAAATATGCAATTTTTCATATTGCTGCCTATAGCATTCCAATGAACTCAATATATTATTGACAATTCCCAGATCACCTCATATCATCAGGTCCTGTTGCTTTATATTGCACTCAATACTTCTCAAACTTTTCACTTACCTTCATCTCCACTGTCACCTCCCTAATCCAAACCAACATCATCTTTCACGTGGATTAGAGCCTCATTTTTGGAATTCCTGCATTGACCATGCCCTATCCTCTTTATTGCCTTCTTTTTATCTTAACTTAAAATATATTTTCTAAGTACAATCCTCTATTAAACTATTCAATATCTCTACATTGCCTTTAGGATAAAGACCTCTTTTGTTAAAGTGGCTTTGCATGGTTTCTCTAGAATTATTTCTCTCCATTCTTTGCTAGGGTTTATGCATTCCTAACATATGGGCTTTCTTACAACTGCCATAATGTACCTTGATCCACCCCACTGTGGTTCATTTGTACAAAGCTGCCCTCCCCTTCTCTCATGCCCTAGCCCTGCTGCAGGGCTGGTTAATGCTTACTCACCCTCTAGCTCTTAGTTCAAGTCCACTATTATAACTCTCAATCTACCATGGCCTTTCCTTTATCACATTCATCTCAGTTGTAATTTTTCATTTATCTGTGTGCCTGTGTGAGTTGTATGTCTTCCATACTAGAGTGTGAATTTCATGAGTGTGGAGGTTTTACTTGTTGTCATTGTCTCATCGGTGCCTAACATAGTGCAACTAGGCACTCAATGGATGTTATGTTTGCTGAATGACTAAAAGAAAGCTGTGATTTGTTTGCTTCAATACCTATGATAGTCCCAAGACATCTGTAAAAGTCTACCACACAACACCCTTGTGTCATAGAGTAGTGTCCAATACAGCAATACAGCAAGAGAATGGTAGTATCAGGAGACAAGTCGCAGAGTAGAACTGACAGCAGGTGTTCAAAGGAAAATAACTCAAGTGGCAGGTAACTAGAAAACTGTCTAGGACCCTTGACCAACCCATAATCTCCAGAAGTATTGCATGTGGAGGGGAGAGAAGAGCTCTGAGCTTCCCACTTCATGCAGAATGAGGGCCCTTAAACCATTAAAGGAAAATATGACCCTAGAGTGCTGAGGGGTTAGGGACATCCAGGGATAGACATTTGGGTTGCCTCTATTCATTCAACAAAATTTGGCCACTTCTTATATTCAAAGAACTGTGCTAAATCTTGTAAAAATATGAATAAGACAATCTCTAAAAATAGTTAAAGGTCAAAAGCATTCAGGCAAGTTGCCTCAAATTCCTTCTTGAATAATACAAGTTTAAATTTTAAAAATGCATAAAACATAAGATTGAAAGACCTTTAAATGAGAAATTAAAAGGAAATGCTTATACAGCTGTACTTTCTTGTTTTTAAGTTGATAGCTTATATTAGAAAAGGCAAACACACATAATTACAATACAAGACAACATGAGACATGACAGAGGTAGGCATTCAATACAGAAAAACATGGTGACATCGTTAAACACACAGGCTCTGTACTCAGGCAACTCTAGGAACAAATTTTGTGTCTTCCAGTTAGTGTTATTTAATCCCTTTGCTCCTCAGTTTCTGCCTTTTAGTATAGAAAAATAATAGTACCTATCTTGTAATGTTTTTACAGGGATTAAAAGGGATAAAACATAGAGCACATTTGACAGAGCAAACATTTAAAAAGTTTCAGCTGTATTATCTTTATGATCATTGTTACCAAAAGAATACACAAGAGGAAGTTATGAGTTTTAGCTGGTACTATCAAGTAAGGGAAAAATGAGTGGGAGAGAAGACAATTTAGACGAACTTTAAATAATCTGTAGCATTTGGATGTTTGTAGTAAACTAGGAAGTGAAGAGAGACTCTTCCAGAAAGATGGCAAGACAGTAGCAAAGACTCAGAGGAAGGAAACAGAGAACTCATTTGGGGAGAAGAATGTAAATTGCAATGTTTGGGGACTGGAATGCATTTGAAGGAAGAATATGCAACTTACTCATTCAAACTTGTATTTAGAAAGGGGGTGTTAGTGCAAGGGGTAGAAAGATAAAAAAGAAAAACTTCTAGATACTGTCCTTAAGGAATTCAAAATTCACGTGGAAGGGAGACATACGAACAGGCAACTACAGTACAATGGAAAAACTGCTGTAATATAGATAATAGTATGTGCTGTAGAGTATAAAGGTGACTGGATAGGGTTATTTAACTTAGTCTAAGAGTAGCTAAGACAGAACTTCCTGGATTAGTTGTATATGATTGACTGAATAGCATGATGATGAGATTTATGAAAGGACACATTTAGGATATAGTTTCTTTAACATATTAAAGATGAGAAATGTAGAGTGGTATTTATGAAAAGCAAGGGATATCTATTTCCTTATATAGAAGTATGGTTTTGTCAAGTCCTGAGGGCATATAGCTATCGAGTGAGAATCCATGAGGCATGAGGTGTTCCCCAGGAGCAGGTGGCATGCCCAAGTTTTAGGCCTCTTTAATCCCTTCAATTTACACTCAGATCCAAGATTTAATTTTGAAGTATCAACTCTGCAGGTAAAACACTTTTTATCTCAGAACTACAATAACCATTGGCATTACCCAATACAGGGAAGATAGAACTTCATTTTAGTTGAATAATTCAATTTCTTGCCCCCTTTTCATGCTTGTTTTAGAAAAATTGGACAAAATTCACCCATAGGTGGGGATGGCATTTCTCTAGCACACTTCATTTTCCTTTTTGTGCTTCATTATGAATTAATGACCTTTCGCAAACACAAATGGTTCCATTTCATTATATACTTTTTTTTTTCTTTTGGAAGTTCAAGTTTTTATTATTTGGCTCCTAAAGCCCTCTCTTTAGAAAACTTCCTTATCTCCTCAGTTCTACTGTAGTTTCTTCTGATAAAAGTCTTACTTTTGGATGACAACAAAATATCTGAGTCCTTCTTCTCTAAATACAGAATAGACACTGTCCAAGGAATTCTGATTTATTTTCAAAGGGAATGATATTAGAAACTTGAATTTGGGAAATAGATAGGATATTGGTTTATTCCACAAAACTGTTGAAGTTAAGCAGGGTGATACTCGAGACAGTGGCTACTTAAATCACTCTGACAGAGTACATAAAATCATCTTTTATCAAAAGATCTTGGGCTCATGCTATTTCTGATTAAATTAACTTAGTCTGTTTACCTTTCTCTAACCTAAGAGCTTACTACTCAAAATTTTCCCTCTGTTCATTTGCTTTGTCACACAATACTAAAGAGTGCCAACCAAACTGTGTATTCAAATTGCAGAATTGCCTCCAATATTTAGAAGCTGCCATTTTTTGTCCTTTTGGCCCAAAAGGGTTAATATCCAGACGCTCACTTTGTAATATTAATGGACCAAAAATTGTTTGAAAGAAAATAAATTCTCTCCTCTCTCTAAGGGAAACTGAAGAATCTGTAGTTTAGAAACCTCTACTATTTCAAATGGAATAACATAAGATCTATAAACAGTAACAACAGAAATTACGATACAGTCAAATAAAAGCCTTTATGGATTTTTGTTTATGTTTTTTTCAGAATTTTCACTTAGTTGTTCTTTCCATGCTCACTAGTCCCATGATTTCTTATCATAAGGGATTTTTGTTTTAGACTTCAATTTATTAAACATCTTTGAAAAAAATATAAATCTTAGTATTGTAATAATTAAGCTTTCAAATGTCATTAAACATCTTACAGGGTTAAAAAGACTAATATTAGAGTTAGAGTTACCAAGGTAGCTAAGGCTTGAGGACAAAGCTTAAGGGAAGGAATTCCACAAAGATCACTGGTTACCCCCTCAAGGTATTTGCTGAATTTTTAATCTGAGCAGGCTAAGAAGGCAAGCCCCCGCCAAAAGTCAATGAAAAGCAGAGTGGAATGTTTCAGAAATTTTACAGTATTAAGAAAAAACCTTGGAGTACAGTATCCACAAAAATAGGTGAAGGCCTTAATAAAGCTTTCATTTGCAATCTGGAAATCACACCCTGGAATATGTGTGAATCAGATGCAGGTCTAACTTAAAAGACTGCTACATCAGTGTGGAGTCAGTTCACTCACTGATTGGATTGAAGTGCTGTTCCCTCATCAAGCTACACAGCAGAAAAAGGTGAATCTTTCTGGAAGAATGTAGCATCAGCCAGGAGCCTTTATAATATTTTATACACAAGATACAGCATTAAATAAAAAGTAAAAGGGATATCAAGAAAAATAAGTAGGAGAGTGTCCACCAGCTGATGAATGGATTAACAAAATGTATATACATGCAATGGAATATTACTCAGCCGTAAATAGGAATAAAGTCCTGATACATGCAGCAACATGGATAAACCTTGAAGACATAATGTTGAGTGAAATAAGTCAAACACAAAAGGACAATTATTGTATGATCTCACAAATTTGAAATAATTAAAATAAGCAAACTTATAAAGTCAGAATCTGGAATAAAGGTTACCAAGGGGTGGGGCAGGAATAAGGAATAGAGAGCGAAGGCTTAAAATATACAGAGTTCCTATCTGGAACAATGGAAATGTTTTGATAATGTATGGTGGTGATGGTAGCACAATGCTGTGAATGTAATTAACAACACTGAAATGTATATATGAATATGGATAAAAGGAGAAATGTTAGGTTATATAGGTAATAGAATAAATTTTTTTTAAAAATCCATGAAACTGAACTACACAGTGAACCCTAACTAATCCATGGACTGTAGTTAATAGTACAGTTATTAAAATGTGTTTTCATTAATTGTAACAAATGTACCACATCAATTCAAGGCATTAATAGTAGGGGAGTATATGAGAATCCTGTATTTTATACATGTTCTGTTATCCCACAACTTCTCTAATTAAAAAAAAAAAGTAGTAGTCACAGAAAAAAACAACTATATGGAAGATAAGAATGTGGAGTTATCACATATAGACTTTAAAATAACTATGATAAATATGTATAAGAAAATGAATGACAAGATGGAGAATTTCACAATAAAACTGAAATCTGTTTTTAAAAATCCCATAATAATGCTAGAATTAAAAAGGTAGTAAGTGAAATTAAAATGTCAAGAGATGGATGTAACAGCTGAAAAGATTAGTAAACTAGTAGATAGAAAAATAGAAATATCTAGGCTAATGCAAGGAGCAAAACAGAACTGAAATATAGAAAAGAGCAGAAGAGATATATATGAAAATGTTCAAAGGAGCATTGCTGTAGTCACAGAAAACTAGATAAAGCTCAAATACTTAGCAATAGCAAAATCAATAATTTGTGATATATTTATAAAATGGAAATATTTTAAGCTTCAAAAGAATATAAATGAATGAACTCTAGCTAGATATAACCAGAATGAACAAATTGTGGTAGATATATTAAATAGAAATACTATAAAGAAGTATAAGTGAATGAACTCTAGCTAAATACAAGCACAAAGAATAGTTTCAGCACAAAAAGCAAGGATGCATACATTTACGGCAAAACTAAAGAAAAGCAACAGGATGGTTCACAAAATTCAGGACATTTGTTCCTTCATTGAGGTAGAGAGAGTCACGCAACTAGGAAAGGACAGAAAGGAAATTTCAATTCTGGATGATATTAATTTCTTAACCTGGATGTTGGGAACTTGGGTAATAGTTTTAATATTATTATTATTGTTATTATTATTATCATCATCATCATAATTATCATTATTATTACTTAAACATGAAAGATGTTTTGCACTACCAGGTTTGCCTTTTGTGGTAACTGCATAATTGTCAAAAAGAAGAGCTATGATGGCACTTTTGTACAGATAAAGTGATGAATATGGACAATAAGACCTCTCTCTACGTGTGAAATACCATTTTGACAACATCCAAATAGGCTGACCACATATTTGCAATGCCACCTGCACCTGAATACCACCAATATTAATTGACTATGTAATATCTCAGATGCTAACATAGCCGGCAATTTAATGGTCTACTAGGAGGCTGGTAGTCCTAGATGTTTTCATCATGTGGATGAGTTAGCAATTCTGTCCAGCTAGGAGCAACACCAGTATCTCATGGCACCATATAGCCCATGTCTTTGGCTTTCTAATGTCCCTTGTATTAAAGTCCTTGGTCTCCATGGCCCTCAGCAGGCCCTATCTGGGAATATAAGAAAATCTATTTCCCCACTATAACATAGTTATACTCATTTATAAATCCCCCAATCATGATTCTTCTACTACTTTTATCTGAACCTATAATTTCCAATTTACCTACTAAGTATATATCTCAGAGGCTTAGTCTTCAGATTGTTCATATGCTGGATTGTTCATGAGCTTTGAAACCCACCAGATATGTGGCCAGCTCCTACTCTCCAAGTCTCTTGGTATATACATATGATGGAGTATTACTCAGCTGTAAGAAGGAATGAAGTATTGACACATGTAACAATGTGGATGAACCTCAAATACCTTATATTGAGTAAGCCAGTCACTAAAGAACAAATACTTCATGATCTTACTTACTAAGAACATTGATCAGACTCATGGAAGTAGAGTCTGGAAGATAGGTTACCAGGAGATTGAAAGGGAGTAGAGAGTGGTGAACCAGTGCTCAATTGGGCAGAATCTATGATAAGGTGGAGGGTGGTAGTTTGGCAGTGAATGGGGGAGATGTGGATGCAGTGGTGTGAGTGGGGTTGATGGTGCTGGAGTGTAATTGTGAGTGGGGTAAGGGGATGGATTGGGCCATCCATGGAGCTGTAGGGAGGGCTGGAGAAAGGAAAAAGTGGACTCTGCAGAGGATGTGGACTGTGGTTGAACTACAATTGTGGTAGTGTTTTTTTGGTATCTATGGCAAGGGAGGGTCTACCAGGGCAGTGTGTCAGTGATAAGGGATGTATGTGGAAGGGTACACCTGGGCATGCCTCTATGGAATATGAATGTGTTCATGTTGTCATAGGGTATTATCTTAGTGGGTGGAGATCTACACAATAACCAACAAACTATTAAACTCCCATCCTGATGAGTCCTCCTATGTCCTCAGATAGAGTTTCAAGAATCTTTAGAGTACATAGGCAGTGCCTAATAAAAGGGAAACAAACCAATATGCCAAGCCTACAATATTAATGCTTGTACTTATGAACCTTATTCTTGTAAAATTGAAACTTAGCCTAACAAAAACTATTACCTAAGAGTTACCTCCTGAAAACCTCCTTGTTACTCAAATGTGTCCTCTCTCTAAGCCAAATTCAGCAAATAAACTCACTACATTCTTCCCGGCATGGGAAATGACTCCCAGGAATGAGCCTCTCTGGCACCAAGGGATTACTACAAAACACCAACCAATGATGCATTTGGAAAAAGACCTTGACCAAAAGTTCCATTAACTACAAAAGAGTTTTTATGGCTTAGAGATTTCAAAGTGAGTCAGGAGGGTGTTTCAGAGGTTATGCTTATGTATGTGTCAGGCAGATCTCACTAACAGCCACAGTAAACAAAACCAAAACAGGGGTGTTCCCAAGGACTCTAGAGACACCTGGACAGCATAGGCAAGGCACACAACCCCATGAAATCAGTACCCCATCAGTGGGCCTTACCTTGCAATATATGATCACCTCTTTCCCTGATGTAACAGAGTTAGACTCATTTATAATTCCCCTATACATGATTCTTCTACCCTTTTTATTTGAACCTACAATTTAGAAATATATTCATTAAATATACATCCAAGAAACTTAAATCTTCAGTCTATTCACATGCCAGTTGAGCCCTGAATCGCAGCACAGTTGCAGCCAACAAAAATCCTCCAGGTCATTGGACTCACCCAGAACAACTAACAAAATGAGGATGATGGATCACCCTCTCAATGTGAAGCAGAGCAAGCATCACCATCCCCAAATCTTCAAGACTGAGGCATGAACAAACATAAGAGGGAAATACAACCATGGGCCAAAGTAGACTTATTATTATTGTAATGGAAAAACTTGTAACATTTATATAAAGATAGTGGTTACCAGAGGTTCTGTAGGGAGGGGGAGAAAAGAATAGGTGGAACATGGGGCATTTTTAGGGCATTGTAATTGTTCTGCATGATATTGCAATGACAGATACAGGCCATTACACATTTTGTCAAATCCTAAAAAACTGTACAAGCAAAAGTGTAAGCCATAATGTAAACTATAGACCTTGGTTAGTAGCAGTGCTTCACTATTTGTTCATCAAGTGTAACAAAAGTACCACCATGACGTAAGATGCTATTAATGGGGTAAAATGTGGGAGGCAGAGGGGATGAAGTATATAGGAATTCCCTAAATATATATATTTTGAGGTACTGAGGGCTGGGGATTGATTGAACTTGGGACCTCGTATGTGGGAAACCAGCACTTAACCACTGAGCCACATCAGCTTCCATGAGTTGGTTTTTTGTTTCTTTGTTTGTTTTGCCTGATGTTTGTTTTTGTTTTTTCAGGAGGCATTGGGAACTGAACCCGGGACCTTGCATGTGGGAGATGGGAGCTCAACTGCTTGAGCCACATCTGCTCCCTCCCTATACTTTTGATGAATCTTTTAAGCAACCTAAAACTTCACTATAAATAAAGTTTATTATATGAGAAAAAAAAGAAACTTTCTTAGACATGGTGAATCGAAGATAAGTATATATATAAATAGAAGAAGCTAGTATATTCACTCGATAGAATATATTTAAATATCACTTGTTATCTGAAATTTCACTATCCAAATTGTACATCAGAATAGATTCAGATAAATTTTTATACAAAAGTTGTTACCTATTTGCCAAAAATTGTGAATCAAATATATTTGAGTATATATATATATATATGAACCACATATATTTGGTTCAAAACACATGCATGCACACACACATACATAATTCTTAGAGTGGATGTAATTTCCCTCAGGGTATTTAGGTAGTCATTTCACTGTCTTCTTACTTCTAGTACTGTTTTTGAGCAGTCTGATGCCATTCTGATTTCTGGACATTTGTCTGCTTGTTCTCATTGGGGCTGTATTATTCAAAATATTTAATGCTAATTTTATTAATAGATAAATGCTGTAATCACAATGGATTAACAAAATAAATGTTTAATTTTTGCTCATATAAATCTAATGCAGGTCAATAGGAGCTCTTCTCCATCTGATGACCCAGGAATACAGGACCTTTCCATCTTCTAAATGCTGCCATCTCATTATGTAGCTTTCAAGGTCACTTTGAGAGAAAAAGAAGGAAATTGAGGAAGTACACTGGTTCTTAATTGATTTGTTATAGAAGTGTCTTGACACTTTTGCTCATATAGTACATTGGCAAAAAGTATATTTCTAACCCAGCGTCTCTCAGCCTTGGCCATATTGACATTTGGGGCCAGGTAAATTTTTTGTTTGTTTGTTTTGGGGCTGTTCTGTGCATTGTAGGATATTTACAGCACCTCTGGTCTCTGCCCACTAGATGCCACTAGCACATCCACTTGTGACAACCAAACATGTCTCTAAATGTTTCCAAGGTCCTTGGGAGGTGAAATCATCCCTGGTTGAGTATCACTGTCTAACTTAACAACAAGGAAGTCTGAGAAATGTACAGAAACACCTGAAATGTTGCATGGTTGCTAATGTGTCTCTGCCACAGGTAGTTTTAAAGTAACTTTTTCCCTTAGTTTTTCAATTTTCACAATGAAGTGTGTGTGGCAGATTTTTAAGGTGGCCCTCAATGAACCCCAGTTTCTAGTACTCATTCCCTTGTGTAATTCTCTTCCCTTGTAGAGACTAGCCTATTGACTTGCTTCTACCCAATAGAATATGGCAATAGTGATGGGATATCACTTCTATGATTAGGTTATAAATGAATGTGACTTCTGTCTTGTTAGCAAACTATATCACCTTCTTGATTTCTATGCTTTGATAAAGCAAGTTACCATATTTGGAGAGGTCCACAAGGCAAGAAGAAGCTGAGGATAGTCTAAGGAGAACCAGCAAGGAGTTGAGCTTCTCAGTCTGACAACTCACAAGGGACTAAATCCAGCCCAAACTACTAAATTTGGAAGTTTTCATTTATTTCTGAGGATGATAATTGTAGATTTTTTCCCAAGTTGAGGCTTCAGATGAGACCCTAAATCTGGTCAACACCTTGATTGTTTCAGAATCTCTGCAGACTTGTCAGAGATTCTGAAACAATGTACCTACTAGCTAAGCCATGTCTGGATTCCTGACCCACAGAAACTGAGAGATGATAAACTTAAACTCTTTTTAGTTGCTATATATTATGGTAATTTGTTACACAGCAACAGGTAACTAATACAAAATGTTTCATAGTGGGTCTTTTAAAATTCATTTTTTGGGCATTATTTGGGCCCCTTAAATCTATAAATTTGTCTTTAGTTCTTAAAAAAATCTTTCATTGATAAATAACTCTCCTTTGTCTTCTTTGTTCTCTTCCTTGGAATTCCCTTTCTAATATTAGGCCTCTAGAGCTGTGCCTCTCATTTTCTTATCTTCTTGCTTCCATTTTCCTCCTTTGTCTCTATTATACTTTCTGTAAGAGTTCATCAATTATCTTCTAAGCCTGTTAAAATTTTAATTTCCATTATTATTTTTTTTTAATTTTAAGAATGCTTTCTTTCTTATTCTTTTACTGTTTTTTTAATAGCCTCCCTGTTTCATGGATGAACAATTTTCATTTATTTCTCAGAGGATAATAATTATAGATTTTTAAACTTTTTTGCTGTTATTCTTCACTGTTCAATTTTTTTCAGAGTACCTTTTATATTTCATTTATTTGTGTCTGAAGTTTATGTGGAGTCTTATTTCAAATATTTGGTGATTCTTATCTCTGTATTCATATTTTAACAGTTTATTAAGAGACAAAAGTGATGCACAATTAAGTGCACATATTTAAAATTTATACTTTACATGTTTTGATATGTATATTCCCATGGGGCCATCACCATATTCAAGAAAATGAACACATCCATCATGACAAAATTTTCTTCATGCCCCTTTTCTCTATTTGTGCTTAAAAGCAAAATAGGAAAAAAACAACTGGAAGTTCTGGTGATTTGCTAGGATTGGCTAAATAATGGCTCTCACCATGGAGTGACCGGGTAGTGATTGTATTCATTATGCATTGCTTCATAACAAATTACTCCAGAAATAAATTAACATCTGGAACCAACTATCATGTATCATCTCACAGGTTCTATGGGTTAGGAATTTCAGCATGGTTTAACTGGATGCCTCTGGCTCAGGGACTCTCATAAGGCTGTAATCAAGGAGCTGGCATGGTTTTCAGATATCTCAAAACATAACTGGGGAAAGATCCGTTTTCAATCTTATTCATAAGTTAACAAACCTCACATCCTTGCTGACTATTGGTAGGAGACATCTGCTTCTTGCCCCCTGAGCCCTCCTTAAGGTAGCTTACAACATGGTAGTTGGCCTTCCCCAAAGTGGGTCATTAAAAGAGTATCAGGGAAGCAGATGTGACTCAAGAGGTTCGGCATCCATCTATCACATGGAAGGACCCGGATTCAATCCCAGAAACCTCTTGGTAAAATTAAAAATTAAATTAAATTAAAAAGGTGACTAGGTGAGCCATGCCCACACAGATGTGCAGCGAGCCACGCAGGAAGATGATGACACAACAAAAGAGAGATGCAGTGGAGAGCCAAGGCAAGACCACACCAGAAACCAGGAACTGATATAGCACAAGTGACAGGGTGCCTCTCTCCCACATCGGAGGTCCCTAGGATCAAATCCCGGTGAACCCTGGAGAAAAATGAGAAGAGAAAGCAAGAAACTGACACAGAAGATCACCCATGAACAGACACAGATAGCTGTTGGGGGGGGGGGGG
>PVKH010001612.1:0-29871 GCA_004027955.1 Chaetophractus vellerosus
CTTGCCATTCTCAAGGCGGTCTGCCCGCTAGGAGAGGTCCCCGGGAACCGAACCCAGGGCCTCCCATGTGGTTTCCCAGCGAGCTCTTTATCCACTGAGCTATCTAGCCGGGCCCCAATCAACCGAATTTAATGCAATCATAAGGTATCACACCCACAGGAATAGATTAGTTTAAAAACATAAATCTTTTTCGTTTTGGGATTCATAAAATAATTTCAGACTGCCACACTGGGGTTTTCTGGAATTGGTTCTTTAATCTATTAGATTAAAAGGCACTAAGAACTCTATTTCCAATTATCAAGAGGACACTGATGGTCCCTGCCTTGAACTGGCAGTAGAGATATGCAAATATCATCACTGAATACTCCTACTCAAAAGCTTATAAGAGGGAAGGCTTTGGGTGACAAGTGTATTTAACACCTTATCAGAGTTTTGTGACATTAAAAAGTATAATGACATTAGCTAGTTGTTCCTAAATATGCTGGATAAAGTTGCTGAAGAAAAGGATTAACTCAGGGCTTCAAATTGCCAGCTCAATTGCTGCATGAATGACATGAAAGTTTCTATGTGTGCTTTGAAGAAAACTCATTTTTTGTAGCCATGGACTTGAGATTTCTGAAAACCAGTCTCATTGTGCAAGTGACAAATTCTCAACCTTGCAGAATGTCTGCTGTTAAAGTGAGGGCATTGATTGCAAAGGAATGGGAGTCTGAAAATTGGAATGGGGACATATGGGCTGATCATGATGAAGGTGGGTACAACGAACCCCCAAATTGTTGCTTCTTTTCCAGATAAACATGTAATGGTTTACCCTGAAGAATCAGCCCTATCACCTTCATCTGAAGAGATTAACCTTATTTTGCCTGATAAACCTTTAACTGCTTCCCCTAAGGAAACAACCCTCACACCTGTTAGAAGAGATTAATCCTGTTTCACCAGATAAAACTGTACTAGAATCCCCTGAGGTAGTTGACTTGCAAGACACTAGTAACTCCTCCCATGACCTGCTATGCTACCACCATCCTCTTTTCTTCCAGACCTATAACTAAAGTTCATTAGGCCCTGAAGTGGGACCCATGGGGAAGTGTGCTACACTCCAAAAAAGTATATGATTTTTCCTATTTGTACAGACAGAAACCAGGGATGTTAGCCCCATTTAGCAAAATAACCCCCAAGACCCCGGTCAGCACTGGTAGGTCCTCCCTGCCCCAATAACAGATGACCCCAAACCCCGACCGCTGCCCCTAATCCAACAGGATTTACTAATCTCAAAACCAACCATAAGAATATCACAAGATTGCGGGAGCCACCTGTGCAATCATAAACGAAACTTGTTGTTTTTATATTAGCAAAACTGGGACGGTAGAAGAAAATCTATGGAAACCAGTCATGGTTATCCTCATTTCTCTCTTACTTTATTTCACCTCTAAAATCGATCCTTTTGTCTATTGTACACCACTACTGTTATTATTGTTAGAGTGGATTTATCATGTGTATTAGTCAGCCAAAGGGATGCCTTCGCAATATATCAATAATTGGTTTGTTTTTATAAGGGGTTTTTATTTGGGGTAGAAGCTTACAGTTACCAGGCCACAAAGCATAAGTTCTTCCCTCACCAACGTCCATTGGCATGTGTTGGAGCAAGACAGCTGCTGACGTTTGCCAGGGTTCAGGCTTCTTGGTTTCCCAGGGCTCCGTTTCTCTCCAGGCTTAGTTCCTCTGTTTCCTCCACAAGGTCAGCTGTAGACTATCAGGCAAACGGCTCACTTTTCTACTCCTGGAGCATTCTATCCAACATGAGAACTGCTTCTTAAAAATTGCTTCTCAAAAACTGCTTTGGCCTTGCCTTTTATACTTGAGACCACACCCACCAAGGGGTGGGGCTCAACACCCTACTGACACGGCCGAGTCAACACCCTAATCATAACCCAATCATGCCCAGATGAACAGATCAGTTTACAAGCATGATTCAATATGGATTTTTGGAATTCATAATTACATCAAACTGTAACATCATGTAAGACCTGCTCACCAAACCTGAGAGTTTCCAGAGGACACACCTTTCACAGCAACTGTGAGGAATAAATTTGTCAGAGCAGCTCCATCATACCTGAAGAGCTATGTGGTCACTAGTTCAAGTAACCTACAACAGGATCAGCTTCACCAACAGGACCTGTCCATTCTGCCTTTGTTATATTTCTCATTTTAATTTTTCCTCCAATCTTATAATTACCCAGTGAAGATCCTTAATATCTTTCTCCTGGACTGATACCAGGAATGGTGGCCTTGCCTCCAATTAATTGCTTCCAGGTTAATCTTTATAAAAAGCAGGCTTAACTGCATTACTTCTCAAATAAAGCCATTAGTAGCTTTCCACTGTCTACAAAATAATGCCTAAAATCCCCAGGGTGAGATTCGAGGCTTTCCATGTCTCATGCCTGAAAGCTCTCTCCAAGCTTGCATCCCACCCTACTCCTCTGATGTCCCCTACATTCTAGCCACGATGAATTCTTCACTTAACACTGTTCATACTGTTTAATTAATCTGGAATACCCCTGGCTCCATACCACCTTCAAAGCTCAGTTCAAATATTCTTCTGTAATACCACCTCCAAATCTCCAAGATAGAATGAACTGTTTCTTCCTTGTGCTACCTCAGACCTCTGCCTCAGTCTACATGAAAACAAACCATTCTATTTGATATCTGGGTGTGATAGTTAGGCTAATGTTTCAACTTGGCCTGGTAATGGTGCCCAGTTGTCTGGTCAAGCAAGCACGAGGTTAAATGTAACACAAGGGTTTTCCTGGACTTTACTCATCAGTGAGTTGACTGCACAGACGGCTGATTACATCTACAAGCAACTAAGGAGATTGCTGTCAGCAATGAGTGATGACTCATCCAATCAGCTGAAGGCCTTAAAAGGGGAAGTGATTTAAGCATTCAGAGAGAGAATTCCCAGCTCTACTTCAGCTACAGTCTCCTGGGAACTCATCAAGGAACTTCTTCGAGGCCTCTGGTTTGCACCCTGCCCTGTGGAATTTTGACTTGTGTATCCCCATGGTTGGGTAAGAGAACTTAATAAACTGTCCTACTATTTTCAGATATCTTCTTTTGGTTCTGTTTCTCTAGAGAACCTGGCCAATACAGCTTGATAGTGGGAGTAGTTCTTGAGAAACAGAATCTTAAAAATGTGGTTTCTGAATTGGTTCTGGGATTTTTGCACTTGGCTTTCTACTGTGATTGGATTCAAGGGCAGTTAACTCTTTCCAATAATCAAGAGGCCACTGACAGACCATGGTGTGAGTTCTCAGTAGAGATATGAAAAATATCACCAATGGATATGACTACTTCCAAATTATAAGAGACAAGGATCAGGGTGAGAGTGTTTTTAACACCCTAACAGAGTTTTGTGGCGTTAAAAGGTACAATGATGTTGGCTAGCTGTTCCTAAATACTCTGGATACAGTTACAAAAGAAAGGGATGGGCTAAAGGCTTCAAATTTGCAACTTAAATGCCACATGAATGATTCAAAAGTTTCTGTGTGTGCTCTGAAAGAAAATCTTTTGGGGGCCGGCTGGATAGCCCAGTGGATAGGGCGCCGGCATACCACATGGGAGGCCCTGGGTTCGGTTCCCGGGGACCTCTCCTAGCAGGCAGACCGCCTTGAGAATGGCAAGCCGCCATGGGCGGGCCAGAGCCGCCGTGGGCAGGGCAAAAAGCCGCCACGGACAGGGCAGGTCACCCGCGAATGGAGCGCAGCCAGCCACCCGCGAACTGAAAGCCGGCCGTGAGTGGAAGCAGAAGCCGCCCACAAGCGGGGAAAGCCACGCCTGCGCAGTGACCAGTCTCGGTGCTTCGCCGCAGCGGGGGGGAGGGGAGATATGTAATAAAATAAATAAAACTTAAAAAAAAAAAAAAAAAGAAAGAAAATCTTTTGTGCAGCCACAGACTTGAGATCTCTGAAAATCAGACTCAGAATCTCATTGTATGAATATCAGAGTTACAATGGAAACTAAAATCTCAACCTTGCAGGGTGTCTTGTTGAAGTTAGGGCATTGATTGGAAAGGAGTGGAAACCTGAAGTCTGGGATGGAGACATAAGGGTTAATGATGATATCGGCAGGGACATTGAAACACTAAATTCTGCTGAGACTTTGCCAGATAAACGTGGAATGGTCTGCACTGTGGAGACCACCCAATATCCAGCTTGTATCACACAGCTTCCAGCCTGCCCCAGGGAGTCTGGACCTCCTCCCTGCCCTGAGGCAGGTACCAGACAAACTCCAGCCTGCATTGCCCAACCTCCGCCTGCTCTGAGAAGTCTGCCATCCAAACCCCACCTGAAGAGATTAATCTTGTCTCACCAGGCAAAAATGAAAAGGAATGCCCTGAGGTCAGTAGCTTGCAAGATATTTCTAAATACTTTCTCTTACCTACCCCCACCACCCCCTTCTTTTCTGCATTAATTTTTTTTTTAACTTTTAAAGAAGATTTAGATTACATAAATGTTACATGAAAAATACAGGGGATTCCCACATACCCCACCCCTTTCCCCCTCCCACATTTTCCCCCCTCAATTACATCTTTCATAGTGTGGTACATCTGTTACAATTGATGAACACATATTGAAACATTGCTACTAACCATGGACTATAGTTTACATTATAGTTTACACTTTGCACTGCATTATTTTATAGGTTTTGACAAAATGTATAATGGGCTACACCCATCATTGCAATGTCATGCAAGACAATTCCAATGTCCCCAAAATGCCCCATGTTACATCTGTTCTTCCCTTTCCCTCCCCTCAGAACCTCTGGTGGCCACTGTCTTTATATCAGTGATACAGGTTTTTCCATTACTAGAATAATCATATGACTATTTAAATCCATAGTTGCATTCCCCCTTATGTTTGCTCATTCTTCAATCTTCAGGATTTTGGGATGATGATGCCTACTGTTTCTGATTGAGAGGGGGCTTAGATCCCATGGGGCAGATGGATGGAACTGTCTTACCTGCAGTTGTAGGTATTGTTTTTTGGGGATGGATTGTTAGTTGTCCTGAGAGAGTCTAATGAATGAGAGAGTAGGTGTTGCAACTCTGCTGAGATTCAGGGCTCAACTGGCTTATGAACAGATTGAAGATTTAAGTCTCTGGGACATATATTTAATAAGCATAGTGCTAACTATAGGTTCAACTAAAAGGGGCAGAAGAGTCATGTAGGGAAATTATAAAGGAATCTAATTCTGTTACATTGGGGAGCAAATATTCCAAAGTAAGGTCCACTGGGAGGGTGCCAAATTCCTTAGATTGTCTATCCTGCCTATAGTGTCAATGCATTGCTAGTTGGTGCTTGGTAGTAATCCCTCAGTGCCAGGGAGGCTCATTCCTGGGAGTCATGTCCCACGCTGGGGGGAAGGTAGTGTATTTACAGTCTGAGTTTGGCTTAGAGAGGCCACATTTGAGCAACAAGGAGGCTTTCAGGAAGTAAGTCTTGGGCAATACATAATACTAGGCTAAGTTTCAACTTCACAAGAAAAGGTTCATAAGTACAACCATAAATATCAAGGGCCTGGTGTAATGGTCTGTCCTGTGCTAGGCACTACCCATGTATGGGGATTCTTGCCGCTCTATTAGAGAATGTAGCAGGACTTCCCAAGATGAGAATTCCATATTCTTATGGTTATTGTGTGGGTCTCCACCCACCGAGACAACACCCCATGACAAGTTGAACATATTCATATGCCACAGAGGAATGCCCCAGGTGCATCTCTCCCCACACATTCCCCCATCACCTGGTAGCAGGTTGATTACATTGGGCTATTTTCATCATGGAAGGGGCAGACATTTTTTCTACCTGGAAAAGACACCCCAGATATAGGTTTGCTTTCCCTGTATGCAATACTTCTTCCAAAACTACCATCCGTGGACTTAGCAAATGTCTTTTCCATCACCACAGTATGCCACACAGCACTGCTTCTGATCAAGGAACCCACCTCACAGCAAATGATATGCAAGAATGGGCACATGCTCATGAGAATTCACTGGTCTTATCATGTTCCCCATCATCCTGAAGCAGCTGGACTGATAAAACAGTGGAATGGCCTTTTGAAGAAACATGGTGCCAAGTAGGTGGCAATACCTTGCAGGACTGGAGGCTGTGTAGGCTTTAAATCAACATCTACTCTATGGTATTGTTTCTGCCATAGCCAGGATTCACAGGTCCAGGAATCAAGGGGTGGAAACAGGAGTGGCACTACTCACTATTACCCTTAGTGATCCACTAAGAAACTTCTTGCTTCCTCTACCTTCAACCTTAAGCTCTATTGGTCTACAGGTCTTACTTCCAAGAGGAGGAGTGCTTCCACCAAGGAACACAAAAATGATTCCATTGAATTGGAAGTTAAGACTGCCACCTGGCCACTTTGGGGTCCTCATGCCTCTGAATCAACAGACAAAGAAGGGAATTACTATAATGGCTGGGGTGAATGATCCCATCAAGGGGAAACAGGACTGCAACAACACAATGGAGGTAAAGAAGAGTTTGCCTGGAATACAGCAGATCCTCTAGGGCATCTCTTAGTACTACCATACCTTGTGATTAAAGTCAAGAGAAAATTGCAACAACCCAATCCAGGGAGGACTAAAAATGGCCCAGAATCCTAACGAATGAAAGTTTGGGTCACCCCAGCAGGCAAAGAACCAGAGTCAGCTGAGGTGCTTGGTGAAGGTAAAGGCAACATGGAATGGGTAGTAGAAGTAGTGAAAATATGAACTTCAACCACATGACCAGTTACAGAAACAAGGACTGTAATGTCATGAATATTTCTTCCTTGTTTTGTTATAAGTGTGTCTGTATATGTACATAAAACAAGTCTCTTTATTTTCTTTCCTAACTTTTTCCCTAATCATATGACATAAATCGTATCACGTCATAGTATTTAAGGATGTCAAGTTAAGAGTGAATATTACGCAAGGACTTGCACCCTATCCTGGAGCAAATTAGTGAATTTCTGGTTGTATGCAGGACAACTGAATATTGTTAGGTGGAAATACATATACATGTATATCCAAATATATATCTGTTATTGTTTTTATTTAGACTAACTATGGTTTAAGATGATGTGTATGGCTGCCAAGTTGATAAGGGGTGGACTATGATGGTTAGGCTAATGTGTCAAGTCAGCTGGTAATGGTGCCCAGTTGTCTGGTCAAGCAAGCACTGGGTTAATTGGAATACAACGGCTTTCATGGACTTTAATCATCAGTGAGTTGACTGCGTGGATGCTCATTACATCTACAAACAACTAAGGAGGATACTGTCAGCAATGAGCAATGTGTCATCCAATTAGTTGAAGGCCTTAAAAGGGGAAGTGATCTCAGCATTCAGAGAATTCCCAGCTCTATGTCAGACAGCCAGTGTCTCCTGGGAACTCATCAAGGACCTTCACTGGAGCCCCTGGATTGCAGCCTGCCCTGCAGAATTTGGACTTGTGCATCCCCATGGTTGTATGAGAGAATTTTATAAAATCCCATACTGGGGCAGCAGATGTGGCTCAAGCAGTTGGGCACTTGCCTCCCACATGGGATTTCCCGGGTTCAGTTCCCGGTACCTCCTAAAGAAGACGAGCAGATGCAACAAGCAAACACAACAAGCAGGGAGTGGATGTGGCTCAAGTGGTTGGGCACCCACCTCCCATATGGGAGGTCCCAAGTTTGGTTCTAGGTGCCTCCTAAAGAAGACGAGCAGACAATGAACAGACATAACGAGCAGAGACCATGAGCAGAAACAACAAGCAGACAGATGAGGGAGCCATCTTGGGCGGAGGGGACGTGGAACCTCATGCTATTTACAGATACCTCCTGTCAGTTCTGTTTCCCTAGTGAACCCTAATACACTGGGTTAAGCTCCTTGGGAATAAAATCTGTTGCTTCTTCCTGAAAAGTTAGCCTTAGGGGGTATTAGAGCAAGAACTAAGGTATAGTCTTAGCCAACCTTGTCCACTGTGAAACCAACTACAAACACTTCTGTTTTTGGCAGGCTTGTCCATACCACTATTTCTGCTTCCATATCCTTATTTATGCTATCTTTTGAGATGACCATCCTCCTGCTCCAGCTTTTAAGGACCAGTCCAACTCCTGATTCTTCAATGAAACATTCTTTGATTACTCTAGCCTAGCCACAATGAGCCATGCATTTCGTCTCTGAATAGCTCACCATAGAGCAACTGATTATACATATTAAAATAGAAATTTAAGAGTTAGCATGAACTTTAAAGATCATTTAACTAAAGTTAAAATGTATATACGAATCACTCCAAGATCTTGTTGAAATAAAACTTCTGATTCAGTAGGATTGGGTAAGACCTGAGATTCTATATTCCTACTCTGTTGCCAAGTAATGCCAATACTGCTCTCCAGTACCACACTTTAGGTATAAAGGATCTTTATGTGCCATTCCATGGAGTTCCTTCTACTGGCTCTCAGATAAGTGGTCATCTACTACTTGACTGTTTTACTTCATCAGGCAAGCTGTTCCAAAGTGGACCAGCTCAAGAGCCACTTACAAATCTTACTCCTTTGTCTTATGCAACAATCTAAATATTTCTTCTTTTGTCAGTTTTTGTGCCTTGGGGTTTCTTTTCACTGTTCCCTCAGCCTTCAAGGAGCCACCGCTGTACACTCAGTGAAGATCCAGTGTGCCTCAGAAGGATATCACTCAGCTTTCCTGCCCTGCCCCCAATTTTGGTTTGTGCTTGATAAAAGTCCAAAGTGCCTCGGAGAGATGTTCCCAGCTCTCCTACCCTGTCCCTCCCCATCAGTGTATATTGCCTCCATGTTCTCTGTAAAAGCCCATGGGAAAGAGTTGGTAGGTGGATGCAGCTCTATGATTGGAGCTCCTCAAGATTCTGATCCATTAAGCCAACCCACATGCAACCTTTAAAAATTCTTTATAAGTGCAGGTGGTTTCTTATTACTTCTGTCTATGATGAACTTTTCCTTCTCCTGTCACCCTACCAGGGATGAAAGAGCTAGTCACTTTCAGCAATTTAGTTCAGATGGGTTGTTACAAAACTATGATATTGTAGTTTAACCAACTGGGTGGAAGCTACAATCTCTTGCTTCATGGACATATTATTTGCAGAATGAATAAATGAATTATAAGGACTATTTATTACAAGGTTTGCAACCAGAAATACATATTATTAGTATATGTAACTAAAATAGAGATTCAATAAATCATATTTTCAATTCTGAAAAAGCAACAACTACTTGTAGTCTACACTGTCAGTTTCCTTAGGTATATTTATAAATACTCTTACCAAAAATTGAAAGAACAAAACAGTGTAGGAGCTAATTTTATAATACAAGTTGTCTTTTGACATACAACTATTTTCTTCATTTTGAAATGAATTTTGGCCCATAAACAATGACAAAAAGGGGCAAATATAAAGCAATCAATAGTTTTAAAGTGAACTACTCAGCGCCAAATGTAGTTTTTTCTTGGTGGTAATTATGCAGTTCTGCCATCTACAGACGTATAATAGTATTCAATAGCTTAAAAATATGACCTTTTGTGCTGTCCCATGTTTCTTGGATTTTTACCTCTACAATAGTCAGCTGAACCATCTTCTTGGAGTACAAAAGAAGATGGAAGTCCATTTGAAGAATACGGTGTGAATCTGTTCTGTCCCCAGTAGTTAAATACATTTGAAGGATGTATGCTTTGACTGTTTTCTCGAAGGGCCACTCTAAAATGAAGCCAAAAAAAAAAAGGCCTTTTTTTTTTTTTTTTTAAACAAGCTCTCTTTTGAATACTATAATGCTAGCTCAGCATTAGTAAAAGAGATTTTCTTAAGGGAGTGGAGGGATTTTTATTGACCAACCTGTCTTTTATCTTGTCCAACGGAAGACAGGGGGCTGGGATTAGGGTGCAGACTTATGATCATGGAACAAAACTAAGTTACCATAAGGGAAAATGAAACAAAATTCTGACTTAATTGGTACCTCTGCTAGCCATGGAAATCCAGGTAGAAATGAACTGATTAATCATTTTTGCAACCCCCACTCAAAAGGGATAAGTGGCAGTCATTTCATGAGGTCATGGCCAAATCCTTCAGGGACTGTAACTTTGAATATGTGTGAATTCATTAAATACTTGTTTTTTAATATGTTTACACATCAGTGGTACTGATTAGGAATAGGTCACACAGCTATGCCATTATTTTACCTCTGACTTCTGCCTCTGTAATTATCAGTGTCAAAATTCCTGTGAAGTAAAAAAAAAAAAAAGTGAGAAAGAAAGATGAGATGTTGATAGAAAAGTTAGGAGAGAAAAAACAGTTTCTAAAGAAAAGCAAGATGACCCATTTCAGGTTCAGGCAAGAGTTCACATCTATTCAAATATATATAACTGAATTAGACATATATTCTAAATCAGAAGGAAAGACACATAATAACTTTCTCTATATATAGGTCTTCATCTCTCTTCTCAAACCTTCTCTCTCTTCTATGGCCTTATTTTCTATTCCAGTTTATCTCTCTTTTTTCCTGGCTTCCCTTTGTATTTCTATCTCTTTTTATAACCTTTTTGCTTTCTCTTTAGCCTGTCTTGCTTCTCCTTTCTCCTTCTTACACTGTCCTTCAATTTCTAGGGTCAATTCTCTCCTGATGCTCCCTGAGTGGTGCAGATAAAAAATTACTGGGTGATAGAAAAGAAGACTCCTGGGTTGTGTATATAAAAAATAATTTCTGTAGTACATATGTAACGAGCATAAAAAGAATCCTTATCTAAAAATCATGGCATTTCCTTTAACGTTCTATTTATGATATTCTTGAACTTCTTATGGTCAAGAATTAAACCATTTAAATCTAATTTTAGTTACACTGGCTTTAATCATGGGAAATAATAAGGAAAATTCTATTTCATAGCAATTAAAATAAACCATGGTTATAAACTGAATCTATAGAAAAACAGATAATTTATGCTAGTTTTGAATGTTTATACAAATAGCCTAATTTGAAAGAAGTCTGAATGTTTTGTTGAAATCAAGTACTGCTCCTTACCATACAGAACAAAATGACTCACTTGTCTAAATACTGGCCGGAATTTATGTTATCAGGAAGTGGGTGGGCTTGAAAGGATCTTGGTCTTTGTAAGAATATTTCATGTTCCAAGTCCAACTCTTCTAATGCTATCTGTTCTTGTGGATCACAAGGTGGGTGGTTGTAATAAGATATTTGCTTTGGTCCAATACCATTGTTTAAGTCAAAATTTCTTAACTTCATTTGTTTTTGAAACTTTTGAAAGGGTGGTAGTCTTTGTCCACTGCCTCTATTAACACATTTTTTCAATGGCATTTTCTCTGTGAGGTCATTGTTGGAATGGTCATGTAAAGGTCCTAGTTTGTGCCCTGGTACTTCATCAGTATAATCTAAATCGTCTAAATTTGTTTCATCATGAGAATAGTGCTGATGAAAACATCTTTGCCTTTGAAAATCACCTCTATTGATGTAACTTAATCCTTGGTCAGGTAACTGGTCCTGAAAATCACATTTAGGTAAGTACTCATGGTGGTTATGGAAAGGTTGTTGTTTTTGTCCCTGGCCTCTGTTAACAAAACCAACATTTTTCGTTTGAAACTGTTTCTGAAAGTTACTACAGGCATGATGGTTATGAACAGAAAGCATCCTTTGTCCATGAATATTTTTAACAAAATCAAGATCATCTACAGGCTCTGGTTCAAAGAAGTTACTGTGAGGCTGATGATCATGAAATGGTCTTGGTCTTGTTGCAGGTACCTTGTTATTGAAATACTTCTCCTGGGAGACATCAAGACACGGGTGATTATCAAAAAATGAACATTTTGGTCCTGGTTCATTGTTACCAAAATCCCAATCACTCAAGTATATTTCTTCTGACATGCTGTCAATACACTGGCGTTCATATAAATCCCCATGACTCTTGGCAGGACCATTGTTGGCATAATCATAATCTTCTATCTGTATACTATTTTGAGGATGTTGACCATTAGGAAGCCTTGATTTTTTCCCAGACCTGTGGAGGAAAAATAAATGCTATAAATGCTTTGTATTTTAACAATAAGCAAAGTATAAATGCTGTGTTATTAGCAAAATCCCCTTTTACTCAATTCAACAGGACATATGAAACAACAGGACATATGTTGTCATATCTCCCAATTTATGACTCATTTTCATTTTTCTTAACTCTGTATTTGCTTATGAGCCCCAAATTCACTTCTGCAATTGTCAGCTTATAAATTTCCAAACAAAATGTATTAGTGTTAAACAGAACAAGTTTATTTATTTATTTATTTTTTATTTTTAATTTTTTTTGGTAAAAAGTGAACAACATATTTCATAGCATCTTTTCATTTAAAGGAATGTGTAATAACTTGATCACTTTCACCACAATTTATCTGATGGGTTTAAAGAACGACTCTTACAATACAATTAAGGGCATGCTGGATTATTGTACTGATCACATGTCACAAGAAACTATTAAAATATACATTGAAAAAATATATTTGATTTGTAGCTTATTTAATCCTAAGAATTACTAATAGAAGCTTATAATATAAAAATATTTATGATATAAATAACATATAATACCTATTTCCAGTTTTTGGCTATTATGAACATTAATGTACAGGTTTTGGGGTGAACATAAGCTTTCATTTCTCTGGGATAAATGCCCAGGAGTGCAACTGCTGGGTTATATAGTAAGTGCATTTTTAGTTTTATAAGAAACTATCAGGGCAATAGATGTAGTGCAAGTGGTTGAACACTTGCTTACCATGTACAAGGTCCCAGGTTCAATCCCTGGTACCTCAAAAAAACCCCAGGGCCAGCTGTATAGCCCAGTTGGTAGGGTGCCGGTTTCCCACATGGGAGGCCCTGGGTTCGGTCACCGGGCCTCCTCGAGTGGGCGGACCGCCTAGAGAGGGCAAGCCAATGCGGGCGGGACACGCCGCCATGGGCAAAGGCAAGCACCCGCGGGCGGGCAAAAAGGCACGCTCCCACGAGCAAGGGTGAGCCCCCACGAGCAGGCGGGCCACTGCGCCAGTGAGCTGACTCAGCGGGTCGCCCCGGCAGGGGGAGACAAGCAGACACAGAGGAACGCAGAGAAAAAATGAACACAGCAAGAACAAGCAGAAAAAGGGGGAGAAAGGGGATGTATAATTAAAAAACAAAAAAAACCCAAACAACAATAAAAAGAAAAGAAAAGAAAAGAAAACAAATGATTTTTTTAACATAAAAAATACATCCACTTGAAATAGAGATGAGAAGAGGAATTGAAATCATTTAGAATGGGAAAAAAATCTTAAAAGCCTAGGATGATATACAATAATTTACCATATAGTCAGAACTGTGCTTTCCAACAAATACAAAACAGAAAGTTTCATCAGAACACACAAACAACACCCAACCTAAATAAAAGGAAACAACAACAAAAATCAAAATCTGTAAATACAGTTTCTGATACCAACTCCTAAGAGGAACTTTCAAAAGGATTTATACACAAGTAACAGGAATGTAATAGTTATTTACAATTTTAAAGATAAACACATGCTTCCTCAGAATGGGAGAGCAGAAATTATGTCAGAGAAAGACACTGTCAAGACAGATATGAAGTTTCACGGTAAACTGAGGACATCTATATAACCCATCATATACTTTATATTTATTCTGTGATGCTCTTGCCTAACATAGTACCTGACACTGCAATATTCTCCTGGGGAAGGGAAATATCAGAACTGTTCAGGTTGCAAAATACTTAATGTTTTTTCACATGACAATTAAGGCTGGAAGACAAACAAAGTGGAAGAAACCCTTAATGCCTATTCTCACTCGCATTAAAATTAGTTCAGAGTGACTCTATCAATACAGTGATGTAAGAAATCCCTTGAAAAAGTCTCCCCAAAGATTGAGCAAATGAAACGACAAATCCCACTTGCTTAGAATTCTGGAGGATAGTAGAAACCAGAGAAGGACTCCACAAACGCTGAATTGAAGAAAGAGAAAAATATCAGGTAAGAAAACTCAGTCTCAGACCACCAATTAGCTCCCATTTCCCTCCCCCCTCACCCAATCTCATGCAGCTTGAGAGTTACACAGAGGCAGCACAGCCTGGGTCCCTCCCCTCCCAGCAGTGAGTTAGAATTCCACACATATCCAGACACTGGGATCTAAGTCCAAAGAGACCCAGAGTTCGGTCCACAAGCTGCTGAAGCCTGCTGCATACAAAAGTACCTGGGGGAGGAGGGGACCACAACAGAAAGGCTGGCAAGAACTGTTGTGCTCTCACTCAATCCAGTCTTAGTTGGCTGGACAACTTAAAGCAAAAGGGCTTTCCTGAAATGACTCACATTTCTGGATTGACCTCATTTGACTTCCCGGGACAGGACACCCTAACGGGGAAGAAACAGGAAGCGGAAAAGCCTCACAGAAAAAATAAAGGGCGGGGGAGAGAATTAAAACTGAATTACTGTAAGATATGATGGGTTCCAGAACTGAAAAATATAAGGTAAACGGGTCACTGAGTGAGGAAGAAAATTAAAACAAATCATATGAGCTGGGGAGAAAAATCTGCACAAAAACAGAAAGAACAGTTAAGATTCCAGGAGAAGAAATAGAGAAAATGAAGCTCTCTTCTGGAGGTGAAACAACTGCACAAAAAGGGCAATCTTAAACACTGCACCGCATATCCAGGGCAAGATTCAGATGAAGAGCTAAGAAAATCTGAAGAGGTAAATGGACTGTTCTAAAGGTCTAGAACAGGAGTTTTTAACAAGGGGTTCATGAGCTTGAATTGAAATTCAAAAAAATATTATTCTTGTAGGGATGTGTTGGTATGACTGTGATATATTTATTAAGTAACATATAGTATAATGTGGACTTAGTAAGGGGTCTGTGGTTTTCACCTGACTGGCCAAAGGAAAAAAAGGCTAAGAACCCCTGGTCTAGAATAAGTTAGATAAAGTATCAAAGAAAAGTCTTAACACAATGCCAAGCAACAATAAAACCCTAAACAAGAGGGAAAAATAGACCTTCAGATTTTACTCGTCAAGAAAATCACATGGCATGACATGAACAAAAATTACAAACCATACCAAGAAACAGGAAGCTAAGGCTTAGTCAAGGGAAAAAATTAAAACTTCAGGAGACTCAGAAGTTGGAACAACTAATCAAAGATGTTCAAACACATCTCCTAAATCAACTCAAAGAGATGAAGGGAAAAATGCATAAAAAGATAAAGGATATTAAAAATTTAATGACAATGTGTGAGCATAAAGAAGAATATGAAAGTAAAAAAAGAAAGGTAACAGAACTTATGGGGATGAAAGGCACAATAATGGAGATTAAAAATATGCTAGCGGCACAGGACAATTGAAATCATAGTCCGAAGAACAAATAGTGAATAGAATAGTAAAAACTGAGTGGTCTCTCAGGGATTCAAGTGACAGCACAAAGTGCACAAACATATATGTCATGGGTGTTGTAGAAGGAGAAGAAAAGGGAAAATGGGCAAAAAGAATATCTGAGGGAATAATGGCTGAAATTTCCCACCTCCTATGAAAGACTTAAATATACACGTCCGAGAAGCGTAAGATACTCCAAACATAATTCCTAATATACTTACTCCAAGACATATACAAATCAGTGTCAAATACCAAAGATAAAGGGAGAATTCTGAAAGCAATAAGTAAAAAACAATCCGTCACATACAAGAGATCCTCAATAAGACCACATGCCGATTTCTTATCAGAAACCATGGAGGTGAGAAGGCAGCGGTATGAAATTTATTTAAGGCACTGAAAGAGAAAAATTGGCAGCCAAAAATTCTTCAAAAATGAGGGAAGAGTTTAAAATATTCACAGATAAATGGAAACTTACAGAGTTTGTCAATAAAAGACCTGCCCTATATGAATTACTAAAGGGAGCTCTGCAGGTTGAAAGGAAAAGATAGGAAAGTGTGGCTTGGAGTAGAGTTAAGAAACAAAGATCACCAGTAAGAGTAACTAAAAGGGTAAATGAAAAACCCATTAGTACAATATCCACACTATATAAATCTACTCATTAATTCCTATAACAGTCAGAATATAATTAAACAAGAAAAAGGCGTATTTCCTGATAATGGATGTGCAAAAATATATATATATGGTAAAGTGGGACAAAAACAACATAAAGAGGAATATGGGAGCAGAAAATGTATATGCTATTGATGTTAAGTTGGTATCTTTTCAAATTATAATGGGTTACAGATGTAGGTAGTGTAATATAAACCCCAGGTCACCCACAAAGAAAGTATTTAAAAATATGGAGAAACAGAAGTGAAAAAGGGATCAGACACATGAAAAATGATCAACTATAAAGAAAAGTTGCATTAAACGAAGAGACAAAAATAGATATGACATAAAAACCAAAGGACAAAATGACTGACGTACTTACTACCTTTACAGTAATAACACTGAATATTAATGGATAAACTCCCCAATCAAAAGGCACAGGTTGGCATAATGGATAAAAAAGCATGAGCCCACCATTGATCCAAGTATACGTTGTTTACAACAGACTCCCCTTAGACCCAAAGACACAAATAGGGTGAAAGTAATAGTATGGAAAAAGATATTCCATGCAAACAGTAGCCAAAATAGAGCTGGGGTAGCTATACTAATATTGGACAAAATAGACTTTAAGTCAAAAGCTGTTATAAGAGACAAAGAAGGGGACTATATTTTAATAAAAGGTACAATCCACCAAGAAATAACAATCATAAATATTTATGGATCTAATCACAATGCCCCAAAATACATGAGGCAAACACTAGTAAACTGAAGGGGCAAACAGACAGGTGTTAGAGGTAACAGTTGACTTCAATACACCGCTCTAATCAACAGACAGAAAATCTAGACAGAAGATCAATAAGGTAACAGAGAATCTGAATAAAATGATATATGAACTAGACCTAACAGACACATACAGAACACTGAACCCCGAAACAGCAGTGTATACATTCTTCTCAAATGCACATAGATCATTCTCCAGGACAGGCCACATGTTAAGTCAAAAAACAAGTCTCAATAAATTTAGAAAGACTGAAATCATACATAGCATCTTCCCTGACCATAATGGAATGAAGCTGGGAATCAATAACAGGCAAAGAATTGGAAAATCCACAAATATATGAAGTTAAATAACACTCCCTTAAACAATCAGTGGGTCAAAGAATAAATTAGACAGGAAATCAGTAAATATCTTGAGACAAAGAAAAGTGAAAACACAATATGCTAAAACTTATGGGATACAGTGAAGGCATTGCTGAAAGAGAAATTTATAGTCCTAAATGCTTACATTAAAAAGGATGAAAGAGCTAAAATCAAGGACCTAAATGCACATCTGGAGCAACTAGAAAGAAAAAAACAAAACGGGCCGGCTGTGGCCCAACTGGTAGGGTGCTGGTTTACTACATAAGAGGCCCTGGGTTTGGTTCCCGGGGCCTCCTCGAGCAGGCAGACCGCCTTGAGAAGGCAAGCTACTGCGGACAGGGCAAGCCCCCACGAGCAGGCAGGCCGCCGCACGGTGAGCTGACTCGGTGGGTCACCGCAGCGGGAAGAGACAAGCAGACACAGAAGAATGCAAAAATGAACATAGCAAGAACAAGCAGAAAGGGGGGATATGTAATAAATAAAAAATAAATCTTTAAAACAACAACAACAACAAAAACACACCACAAAACAAGCAGAAGGAAAGAAATAGTTTGGAGCAGAAATACATAAAATTGAGAATTAAAAAAATAGAGTATTAACAAATCCAAAAATTGCTTCTTTGAAAAGAGCAATAAAATTGACAAACCTTTAGCTAGACTGACAAAAACAAAAAGAGAGAAAATGCAAATAAATAAAATGGGGGGGGGCATTACAACTGACCCCACAGAAATAAAAAGAATCACAAGAGGATACTATGAACAACTGTATGCCAACAAACTGGATAACCTAGACAAAAAGGACAAATTCCTGGAAACACAAAACATCCTACACTGACTCTACAAGAAATAGAAGATCTCAACAGACCAGTTATAAGTAAAGAGATTGAATCAGTCATCTAAAACCTCCCAACCAAGAAAAGCCCAGAACCAGATGGCTTCACAGGTCAATTATATCAATCATTCCAAGAATAATTAATACCAATCCTGCTCAAACTCTTCCAGAAAACTGAAGAGGAGGGAACTCTACCTAATTCATTCTATAAAGCCATCATCACCTTAATATGAAAGCCAGATAAAGATATTACAAGAAAAGAAATTACAGACCAGTATCTCCTATGAATATGGATACAAAAACCCCCAACAAAATAGTTACGTATTGAATCCAACAATACATCAAAAGAATTATACACCATGATCAAGTGGGTTTAATCCCAGATACACAAGAAAATTAGTTAATGTAATACATCACATCAACAAAACGGAAAAAAAATCACATCATCCTCTCGATGCAGAAAAGGCATCTGACAAAACTCAGACTCCTTTTTTGATTAAAAACACTTAGAAAAATAAGAATAGAAGGTAACTTCCTCAATATGGAAAAACCCACAAGTATCATATTCAATGGTGAACGACTGATAGCTTTCCCTCTAAGATCCAGAAAAAGACAAAGATGCTCACTGTCACCACTGTTATTCAACATTGTACCTGTAGTTCTAGTTAGAGTGATCAGGCAAGAAAAAGAAATAAAAAGCATCCAAACTGGAAAAGAAGAAGTAAAACCTCCACTATTTGCAGATGACATGACCTATATATTAAAAGTCCCTCCAAAATTAGCAACAAAGCTACTAGATAGCTAATAAATGAATTCAGCAAAGACACAGGGTACAAGATCAATATGCAAAAATCAGGAGTGAAAAGAAAACCTACTCAATGGGAGAAAATATTTGGAAACCACATACCTGATAGGTTTTAATATCCAGAATATATAAAGACATCCTACAACAAAAGAATAAAAAGGCAAACAACCCAACTAAAAAACGGGCAGAGAAAAAAATAAAAACAGAAGAAACATAAAAAGAAATTTAAAAAACAATAAAAAACCCAAAACAAACAAAAAAATGTGCAGAAGACTTGCATAAACATTTCTCCAAAGAGGAGATACAAATGGCTAAAAAGCACATGAAAAGATATTGAATATCACTAGCTATTAGGGTAATATAAATCAAAACAAAAAAGTGATACCATTTCATATCCACTAGAATGGCTACTGTTAAAAAACAAAACAAAACAAAATTACAAATGTTGGAGAGGATGTGGAGAAAAATGGCATTCATTCATTGCTTGTGGGAGTGTGAACTGGTGCAGCCACTATGGAACAGTTTTGTAGTTCCTCAGAAAGCTACATGAAGAATTACCATATGACCTGACAATCCCTCTAGTTGGTATATACCCAAAAGAATTGAAAGCAGGAATTCAAACAGATATGTGCACACTGATGTTCATAATGCATTATTCACAACTGCCAAAAGATAGGCGCAACCCACATGTCCATCAATCAATGAATGGATAAACAATATGTGTTATATACATACAATAGAATATTATTCTGCCATAAAAAGGAATGAAGTCCTGATACATGCAACAACATGGATGAAACTTGAAGACATTATGCTCAGTGAAATAAGCCAGACACAAAAGGACAAATATGGTATGATATCACTGATATGTACTAGTTATAATAAGCAAACATATATAGGGTTAGAATCTAAAATATAGGTTACCAGGTGATAGACTGAGGGTAGATAATGGGGAACTGATGCTTAATTTGTACAGAATTTCTATTTAGGTTGATTGTAAAGGTTTAGAAACAGATGGTGGCAATGGTAGAACATTACTGTGTATGTAATTAAAGTGCTGAATTAGGTATGTGAATGTGGTTGAAAGGGGAAGTTTTGGGTCATATATGTTACTAGAATGATGAAGGATAGAAAACATGATACTGTGTAACAGTGAAACCGGTTGTGGACAATGGACTGGGATTAATAGTATAAGAATGTTCTTTCATGAATGTAACAAATGTGTAACACTAATGTAAGGTACTAATCATAGGGTGATATATGTATGGACTATAGTTAATAGTATTATTTTAATATTCTTTCATCAATTGCAACAAAGGTACCACACTAATGCAAAGTGTCAACAACTGGGGTGTATATGGGAACATTGTATTTTTCACTTGACTTTTCTGGAAACCTACAACTTCTCTAATTAAAAAAAAAAATCAGTTCACAGTAAATAATCTCAAATATAATGTGATAATAGTTACTTAATATCATTAAAAAAAATCCAAATGACCTAATATTCTCATCATTTAAAATAGTACTGTGTATTCTGAGATAAATTTATAGAGAAAAATGTTGACAGAAGAAAACAAATGATTTTTAGTAAAGATAGAGGAAAAAGATTTCAAGATATTCACTGTATATATGTTATTAAAAATATATATTTATGTGAATCAAAGAACAGATTATAATACCATTTGATAGCCTTAATTCAGTTTCTGATATATTGGTAAGAACAAATACAAATAACTACTTAGAATCATAGAGTTTTGGATTTTGAAGAGATTATAGAAATTACCTAGTTCATTATTTCTCAAACAGTTTGGAGAACATTAGTGTCCCACATCATGATAATGCTTGTTCTGTGGAAAAAAAAAAAAAGAGAGTTCTGTGCTCAAATAAGTTGGGGAAATGCTGGGTTAAATAAAATTTAATAAATCTCTTTACTGCATGACTTCTAAGGGCTTTTAATGCATTAATGTTCATGATAATAGACTGCATTTCCCAAACTTATTTGACTTAAAAAAAAAAAGAAAAAAAGAAACAAACAAACCCCTTTTTTCCCCCCTGGAAAACTAGTAATATCTCACAAAACACTAGTTTCATATGTCCTTAGAACACAGATTAAGGAAAACTGATCCAGTCCAATTGTATCATGTCACACATTAAATAAACAACTGTGGCTTCAAAAGCTTATTTCAATTGCTCTAGATCACATACAATTAGTAAGTGGCGGAGCTAAGATTTGAACTTAAATATCCTGCTTCTCAGTTGCGTGATTTTTCCCCCTCTACTCTATCATTATCAAAGAATATGTTTCATAACTTTAATAAAATATTCATCCAAAACCACATTACTAACAGTTACCCATGAAAGTCTTCATCTGAGGTCCAATCTCTGGATTCTTCCATAGAATTAGATGGGAGATTTGTATCATCACCTGAATCCCAGACATCCATTCCAAGATTACTAGAGAAAAAATACCAATAAAAAACCTTTGAGTTTCAATCAGAAAGTCATAGGATATTAGAAACATAAGTTGAACAAAAAATAAGAAAAAAAAAAGCCAAGTTTCACATCATTTTTGTCTTGGAAAAAAAATCTATGGTTATTTTGCCATTTGCCTTAGTGGAAAAATAAAGTTAAAAACAATGAGGTAAAGATCGTGAGTCAAGCAAAATTTTAGACAGGATTTAGTTGAAAAGAGATCATAAAAATTATTAAGGACATAAAAGCTCCAGAGCCCATGCTCTTAACCATTAATTTATATTGCCTCTTTCCAAAAGAAGTAATTGATTATAAATACATGACAGTACCCAGTTTTGTTCCATTTAATACATAAATCAAAATGAGTTCCGGAAAAAGATTTTGTCTAGCCTATTCTCCTAGTTCAAAGTACTTTTTGTGGTTTGAGTAAATCTATATTCCTTCCAGGTGAGCCTACTTCTATTTCCAATCCTGGCTGAGAATCTCTACGTTATGTGAGCAGGACCTCTCTTTTCCTAAGAACAATATTTAGTCTCAAATATCTTGATATTCAGCCTCCACAGAACAACAAGCCTATCTTCTTTCTGAACTGTAGCTCACCTAGGCACCTAAGTATCCCTTTCAGCTATCATTCATAGGAACCCAGAGCCAATAGATATTTCTTAAAATTTTCAGGCAGTAGCTTATTTTCTTATTAACTACACACTCTCACAGAAAACCAAAATCACATGGGTGATATTAGTTTAACATTTGGGCCTTAGAAGTAGCCAAGCACAATATTTTAAATCTGCACAGGACCTTGCTATCATCAAAGTAAAATCTTTTTTCTTTCTTTAAATCTCTCATCTTAAAGATAAGAAAAATGAAGCCTAGAAAGGATAGATTACTTGAGGGTAGAAAGTGGGAGAATTCCAGGAGTCATTTCTGATTCCTAAGACCAGTGTCACCACTATTAAACTATGCAGTGGACAAACACCTAAATCCCATACTGTTTTCAATTCTCTTCAATACAACAAATATTTATGAACAACCTATCTGGTATTTGATCCAAAAAGGCTAGTCAAAACTGGTCTATATTTGATGCACTGGATATAATTTCTTAATCTGGCTATGGTAGGCAGAATAATGGCCCACCAAAGATGCCCACAACCTAATCCATGGAACCTGTGACTATACTGCCTTACATGGTAAAAATGACTTTGCAGTTGTGATTAATTTAAGGATCCTGAGATGGGCAGATTATCCTTGAGTTATCCAGGTAAGCCCAATCTAATCATATGGGTCCTTAAAATTGGAGTCCCCTTCCCTGCTGTAGTAAGATAGAGACGTGACTAGGGAAGAAAGGCAATGCAGACATACAACGCTGCTGGCTCTGAAGATGGAAGAAGGGGGCTGTTAGCTAAGGAATGTGGGGGCCTCTAGAAGCTGGAAAAGGCAAGGAAACTAATTCTCCCTTAGAGCCTCCAGGAAGGAACACAGTCCTGCTAATGCCTTGATTTTAGTCAAGTGAGATCTATGTCAAACTTCTAACTTACAGAGTTGTAAGGTAATAAATTTGTGGTAATTTATTACAATAGCAATAAAAAAATCAATACACTGGCACAGATCACAAACTCAATTTCTCATTTCATCTCTAGTTTAAGGAGCAAGCCAGAATATAGTGATGTGAAAAAGAACTCTGATTCATCAGGACAATGAATTCAGAGGGTTCTCAGACTTGGCTACACAAAACAATTACTTTTTAATTTTGATTTAAATGCTCCTGGATGGGGCTGGACAGGTTATTTAAAAACAAAACAAAACAAAAAAACTACTCCCCTAAATTCTAATGTACAATCAAGTTTTGAAAACCTCTATTCTAAGGTAAAAGAAAATAAGCATCTCAATCACATGTCAGAGAGTTCAACGTAAGAAAATCAGTTAATGTAATGTATCGCGCATCAACAAAATGAAGGAAAAAAAAAGACATGATCTTCTCTAATGCAGAAAAGACACTTGACAAAATCCAGCATACTTTCTTGATAAAAACACTTAGAAAAATAGGAATAGAAGGAAACTTCCTCAACATGATAAAGGGCATATATGAAAAACCCACAACTGACATCATACTCAATGGTGAGAGGCTGAAAGCTTTCCCTCTAAGAGCTACAATAAGACAAAGATGTACACTGTCCCCACCATTATTCAACATTGTACCTAAAGTTCTAGCCAGAGCAATTAGGCAAGGAAAAGAAATAAAAGGCATCCAAACTGGAAAGGAAGAAAAAACTTTCCCTATTTGCAGAAGACATGATCCTATACATAGAAAGTTTTGGAAAAAAAAAAAAAAAAAAGCTCCCAAAGCTAATAAACGAATTTAGCAAAGGAGTGGGGTACAAGATCAACATGCAAAGTGGAAGGACATTCCATACTTATGGATTGGAAGACTGAATATTGTTATGATGTGAATTCTACCCAAAATGATTTATATATTTAATGTAATCCCAATCAAAATTCCAATAGCCTACTCTGCAAAAATGGAAAAGGTAAACATCAAAATTATTTGGAAAGGTAAGGGTCTCTAAATAGCCAAAAATATCTTGAAAAAGAACAAAGTTGGAAGACTCACACTTCTGCACTAGTCAAGTGATTGTTGTCAAGGCTATCAACCCCCTCCCCCCCAGTTTGGTCAGAACAGTCTATTCAACAAATGGTGCTGGGTCTTCTTTATATCCTCCATGTCTATACGTAACAATATTTCATCTATCTTTCTGATATAGGGGATACAGTTAAAATGGCATTTTAATGTCCTTGACTTCTAATTCTAACATCTAGGACAGTCCTGGGTTCATTTTTATTTTTTCCCTTATTACTGGTCATATTTTCCTGCTTCTTTGACTGCTAATCTTTGATTGAATTCCAGACATCATGAATTTTATCTTTTTGGGTGCTGGATATTTTGGTATTCCAAAAAATATTATCAAGCTTTGATCTGGAAGGCAGGTAAGTTAATTGAAACAGCTACTTTGGGATTTGCATATTTATTACGTGGGATCAGATTTATTAGGTGGGACCAGAGCAGTGCTGTTGAGGATTAATTATTCCCCTACTGAGGTAGGACCCTTCTACTGAATTTTAACCAATAGCCCACGAATTGTGAGGTTTTCCAATCTGGCTGGTAGAAAAGGCAATATTCCTGGTCCTGTGTGAAGTCTAAGTATTGTTTCTTCTAATCTTTTCAAGTGGTTCTTTCCTCAGCACAGACAGTTTCCTTGCATGCAAGGGGACCCTCCGCAGATCTCTAGAATTTTCTCGTATGCAGTTCTTTCTTCAATAGCACTAGTTGCCTTGTTCTCCCTGGACTTTCAAGTCTATGTCCTCAACACAGGGAAATCAACCTGATTCTACCACAATTTCCTCTTCCTGTGCCAATTTGGAAACTCTCTCAAGGCAGTAAGCTGGGGCAATCATAGAGTTCATGTCAAAGAGATAATGAAATCCAAGGTCAATGAGTCAGATGGACCATTAGTATAGATACTAATATTGAATGTATTGTGAACTAGGTACTTAAATCATCTAAATAGGTATTAGGATAATGATGTGGAGAAACTGACAGGACAGCACATTCTTCAAATTATGAGAAGACAAAGTACAGAGGTATTTTGTCCTAGCACTGATGATAAAAATAAGGTTAAACCACAACAGATGGAACAGTAAAGAACAGTAGTCAGTAAGCTAAGCAAGCAAGCTATTTGTTTTTTTGTAAATAAAGATTTATTGCAACACAACCATGACCATTTTTAGGTATTGCCTATGATCAACTTCACGCAACAGTGGCAGATTTGAGTAGTTGTGACAGAGACGCTATGGCCTGTAACATAAAATGTTTACTATATGGATCTTTAAAAAAGCGTATGCTGTTCTCTGGAATATGACATATTGAGGGCCAGATTAGATTTCCACTGAAGCAAAGGCCCAAATAGATAAGGCAGGAAAAAACAGCAAGCCTATCATAGTCAGGATACCCTTTGTGAAGAATTTCTCGAGTATACAAAGTTTTAAATTGTTCAAAGAATTCAGTGGACAATAATTAGGCATTTGGGAACCTAATGAGAAGAATATCAAGTAAACACTGAGGCCTATAAATGGAAATATTTGGCTATGATCTGGATGGCTATAAAAATATTTACTAAGCCTTTGGAAGAAAGCTTTTAATTTCTCCAAGTCTAAAATCTCAATAAACACCATTCTTTGGGAAGGTAGTAGATGGGACTTTCTGTAGACCAGCTGAACTCTAGGAAAAGTTAAAATAGTCCATGTAGAAGTTGAAGCAAAAATACCTTTTTATATCCTGCCTTTCTGATTAATTATATATCTGGGATGATTAATCATAATAAGAAAAAATATTAAAAAGGAATTAGCAAGTAGCTCAATAAGATCAGATTTTGCTTTCATCTCCATTCACTATCAGAGTTCTCAGAACAGCTTAGAAAAATCAGAAATTTGCACTTTCCTTTTAAAAAATTTTTCATAAGCAACTACCTTCAGACCCTGCAATTAATGTCTCTGTAAGGACAGAGGTAAAGCATGTCTGCTTTCCCTATTTGGGATATGAATTTCAAGAACTCTTCAAAATATGATCAGATCAGAGAGCTTTCAGGACAAAGGATAAAAGTAATAGCAAATTTTCTCCTCCAACAAAATTTTCTCTACTCCATACTGCTTCTTCCCTTATACAGATGTAAGTAGTTAGAGTGCTGGGTTAGGTGGAAGAATGAAACTGGTAGGAAGGGATTTTGTAGCTTATAAAATCTTTCTGAAAAGCAACTTCATCTTGAGTCAGGCTCAAGTTGGAACACTATTTAACTCCCATGATGTGGAGAATGCTAAGAGGACAAGAGAATCTCTTACTATATTTGCCAACCAATGGTCTCTGGATAAATTTATATCATCTCAGGGCACAGGCATACCTGCCAAAGAAACATATGCTCCTCTATGACAACACATTAGTTTTAATTTTTTTTTTTATTATACATCCCCCCCTTTCTGCTTGTTCTTGCTGTGTTCATTTTTGCGTTCTTCTATATCTGCTTGTCTCCTCCCGTTGCGGCGACCCGCCGAGTCAGCTCACCGCGCGGCGGCCTTGCCTGCTCGCGGGCAGCTTGCCCTGCCCATCGTGGCTTGCCCTGCCTGTGGCGGCTTTTTGCCCTGCCCACGGCGGCTTTGCCCTGCCCGCGGCGGCCTGCCTTCTCAAGGTGGTCTGCCTGCTCGAGGAGGCCCCTGGGAACCGAACCCGGGGCCTCCCATGTAGTAAACTGGCGCCCTACCAATTGAGCTACAGCCAGCCCCAACACATTAGCTTTAGTATCATGAAGCATCTGCATCTTTTATCTATTTACTCAAAGTAAATAAATAAAAAAATAAAACAAATGACTGAATATTCACAATGTTTTTATTTCTAAAAGGCAATCTCAAAATATTATAATAGATTATGATAAACAGCTCCATTAAGGAAGTCAAATTATTTATTTACAGGAGAGTACATTTTACAGTTTACTTAGCCTAACAGACCTACCAGGAATTCAAATTAAACCACTATATGGTTTAAATGCATTGGTTCCTAATCGTGAACACTATTAATAATTAAATTCTTGAGACCCACCCTAGACCTATTAAATTAGCAGGTCATGTCATGGGGCCCAAGAATCTGTCTTTTAAACACATTCTCCAGCTGATTCTGTTCTCTCTTGTCAACTTCAGAACACATCACTCTTTAGAAGTCTTTCTAAGGCTCCTCTTACATGGTAAAGGTGATCGATAATACCTGTATACTTAAAGTTTTCCAGTTCAAAATAATTTCTTCCTCACCCTATGATGTCAAATTTAGGCATTTTTGTCAAATTTTAGATAAATATGTCACCACAAAGTTTGAATCTTTGTATAGATAACAATGGCAGATTTGTGACTAAGATTAACATTCCTTAGGATAATTATTGAGAATCTATGAATATACTGAACATAAAAAGTTAGTTATGGTCACAATTCAGATTACCTTAATGATATACAAATTAGCTCTCTTTTGGTTTGTTATTTCTAATGAGAGCTGTAACAAAGACTTCTACGTAAGAAATCTCCAAAATATAGGAGATAAACTTTTAAAAAGGTATAAGATTCTTGCATAAGATATAATTCACAACAGAATTTTTAGAAATTACCTTCTCATGGGTCGAGTTTTAAGATCCTTTAAGTATACACATCCATCTATTCTATGACCACGGGCCTCACCAAAAGCTAAAAAAAAAAAAAAAAAATCAATAAAAGATTAATGCAGATCAAATAATATTAGTGAGATAAATTATGTGATAGTATACTTATACTTCTCTAACCAACAAACAAATGATTAATAAATGATTTCTTAAGGCAGCAGTGAGGAGACCCTAAAAATTTACAGAGAAACATTCAATGTAAAAACATTACTGGGGAGCAGAAGTGGCTCAAGAGGTTGAGCACCTTCTTCTTACATAGGAGGTCCTGGGTTCGATCCCCGGTGCCTCCTAAAAACAAACAAAAAAACCAACAACAAGCAAACAAAAAAACAAACAAACAAAAAGCAATTCAGGGGAGCTGATGTGGCTCAGTGGTTGAACACCAGTTTCCCACATATGAAGTCTTGAGGTCTCGGTTCAAACCTCGGCCCCTGTACCTAAAAACAAAACAAAACAAAACAAAACAAAAAACCTACTAATTTTTAAGATTTCTATTTTTTCATTAGTTTTTAAAAATCATCTTATTGCATCATTGCCTATACTAAAAAGTCTAGTTAAAATGTACTAAGTTGAAAAGGTGCTGATAGAAAAGCAAAATATCTTAAAATCAAAAGAAAAAAGCAGTATTAACCATATTTTGATCCATATTAATTTACATGACATTAGACATTTTCATAACTTTTGCCCTGGCTATTAGGTAAACTTTATAATACCTTGAATTGCTGTATCTGGTTCCCAGCCTTCAACATCAATGAGATACCTGAAGAAAAAATAAGATTTTAATTTTATAATATAGGTAAGATTGAATTTTTAAATTTCTTTTCAAGAAGACAGATTTGAAAATATAGTACTTATTCTTACCTACAGATAAGGTATCCTGTTCGGTTAATTCCATTAGTACAATGAACGCCAATTAGTTTATCTATAAAAAGTAAAAAAAAATAAAAAATATAAAAAATTAGGGCGAGAATAGTTCAATAAGAGAACACATTTTACACACAATTTATAATGTAATAATTTTCAATAGAAATACTTATCACTGATAGAATTTTTAGTCAAAGGGACACTATCAAAGATTTAGGAAAGAAACAGACATTCCTTGTCGACCCTATAGTAGTAAATATGAATTTTTAAAGTTAATCCAATGAAAGTTTATATTATATTCATGAACGATATGTCTCAATCATTATTCAGAATAGAAATAATTTTAAACTGACCTCTTTTAACTTAATTGCCTTTGCATTCCATGAAATGTACTAATACTTTCTGGCTGCTAAGACTATCTACATCATCATTGCTGCTGTGAGGCACATTAACTGATATTACAATTGAGGAATTAAAAATATGAGGAATTCTGACCTTTGGTGATAGGCTAGGAACCTTTTCAGTCATGGCCAGAAGTGATCTATCTTAAAGTTTCCCTATCCATAAGGGTAAAATAGGAATACTTCCCTAGCGAAGACTGGATATGAGAAGCATATTCCTCTACTGGCTATCATCTCTAATGAAATTTTTCAGTAAGATTGATGCTTTAGCTAAGTTTTCCTTCACATGCAGATACCCTAATTCACCTGTCCTACCCTCCAACCACTTAAACTCCTTCTCAAAATAGTTTATTTGCTACCTCTCTGTCAGGAATCACTGTGAAGATTCATGAAGCACTTTTTTAGTGTCCAGTAAGATGCTGTTTTCAACCGACAGTTAAAATCCATGTTTCCAGGTCTTTAAATTACTTTCAAATACCGTGTCTGATTTTATACTAAGATTTTAGAGCTGTGCTTTGATTACCTGTTTTGTAGTTTGAATGTAATGGAATATAACTTTATAAATAGAACTAATCCATTCATTTTTAACAATTATTATTACTGAGAAAAAATTTTTTGCGTATATATACATACTTTTCTCCCTAAAAATGGTTTTATATATAAAAAACAAAAGGAAGAGTTCCATTTGAACAGTAATATCTGAAGTAATTTCAAATGAATCTAGCTAGTACCACAATGACTTCAGAGGCAGACAAGTAAACAAAAAAATAGCAAAGCACTATTATAAGACTATATAACAAATGTATGCAGTGGTATGATGGAAGTACATAAGAGATATCCCTTAACTTTGCCCAGGGGGAAAGAAGGATTCAAAGGAAATGTTTTAAATAACATTTAGATAATCTAGAAAAATGAGATGGAATTCACCAAGTGAACAAGATGGGAAAACACTGCAATAAGAGAATTGTACGTGTAAAAGCAAGGAGTATAACATTGGTATGGGAAATATATAGGATATGAG
>PVKH010001613.1:0-29883 GCA_004027955.1 Chaetophractus vellerosus
CAAAAAAAACCCTGCATTATAATTGCCCTTCCCTCTCCCTGCCCCCAAAGTGTCCAGTGACCCTTGCTCCACATAATTTTGCAATTTCTTCCATTGCAAATATCACAAGTCTACAACAGGACACCAACAAGTCCATTCTAGTCCATAGTTCTTCCCCCAATCCTGTGGAGTCTGGGATGGGAACCCAGACTCCTGAGAGCGTAGGTGTGGAGGGTTGCAGACCAGATGGGAAATGTGCATCTTGGGAGATGATGGTGTGGACACATGATGACTGAGGATCAGTGCCTCAGCCCCATTGCCTTGACACTGTAAGCTAGGTCACCTGGAACTTAGAGGAGGGGGAGGGCTATGGTAACAACTGAGAAAACCCCAAACTGTCTCAGAAAACCCTTTTAGACTCTATAGTTGCTGCCATGAGGCAGATGAGGGCTTGAAAGAGAGATATGCTTAAGAAAATTATACTCTCAGAGGCATAGTTCAGTTTATGGAACGAAAATATCATACCAGCTAGAGGAGGAAGCTTGAGGGTGAGCTTAGAAAGAGGCATATTTTAAATTATAGAAAAAAATAGACTCTCTTAAATGGTTAGATTTTAAGTGATAAAATGTTTAGAAATCTTCAAGGAAAGACACAAGATGATACCTTCAAGAGATTCTGTAGAAGAAAGATGATATAGAAAGATGCCATATAATTCTAAGGTTTCATTTATGTCCCATAATTGTATGCATATGAAAGTGTTTCCACTATCTAACATTTGTGATAGTCTATTTTTACTAGCACACTTTCAAAAGTTAAAACTCTTCTTTCTTCTTCTTTTTCTTCTTCTTATTACAACTCTAAGCATCCACTTTATTTTTTTTATTTTATTATTTATTTATTTATTTTTTGTTACATATCCCCCCACCCCCCCTTCTGCTTGTTCTTGCTGTGTTCATTTTTGCGTTCTGCTGTGTCTGCTTTGTCTCCCCCGTTGCGGCGATGTGCTGAGTCAGCTCACCATGCAGGCAGCTTGCCCCGCTTGCGGGCAGCTCTGTTCTGCTCGCGGGTGGCTCTGCTCTGTTCGTGGGCAACTTGCCCTGCCCGTGGCGGCTTTGCCCTGCCAGTGGCGGCTTTTTTTTTGCCCTGCCCATGGCAGCTCTGCCCCGCCCATGGTGACTTGCCCTCTCAAGGCGGTCTGCCCGCTCGGCGAGGCCCCAGGAACTGAACTGGGGCCTCCCATGTGGCGAACCGGCGCCCTATCCACTGGACTACAGCCGGCCCCCTAAGCATCCACTTTAAAGGTTACCATTAAAAATCAGTCAACCCAACCAACAAACCATTGGATTGAAATTAGAAAGACAAAAAAACTCATTTTTAAAATTAATATTAGCCAGTTGATTGACATTTGAACTAAATGGAAACTTAAAATTTTTTGATATTTATCATAAAACAGTATAAAATGGTGTTGGAGATAAAATATAAGGTGAATATGGCAGAATGCAAAATTGCTTTATGCTATGAGTACAAACCATGTAAAATATATATGTTAGATAAGAGTTGAAAAAGAATATGGAAAAATGAAAATTGATATGATTTGTTGTTGGCAGTATAATTTATTTTTAAATTACTTTCTATTAATATAATGTTGCTTAAATAATACATTTAAAAAAACAATGATGGAACAATTTTTTATTTTGGCTTATTCAATTACATACATTTTTTTCTTAGAAGGTAACAGGAATTGAACCCAGGACCTCGTACAGCTAGGAGAGGAATGAAGAGAGGCACTGCCCTAGACATAAACTCACAAAGACAGTATATGCAACAACAAGACAAGCATATGGCAAACAAAATAAAGACAGTACTTAAGAGAGCCATTCCTTTATCTTATAGGCACGTTCATTAACTACTTAGAAAATGAATTAAGTTTACCAGGGCTTTTTAACATGTTCAATACCCTCTGCATATGATCTAGAATAAAAAGATATAATAATAATCACCAGGCATATAGGTACAGTACTTAATATTGATCAATGCACAAGTTCCTCTTTGAGCTGCAGTTAGTAGATCTAAGCACCAGGTTTGCTGTACCATACATGATATCTCTTCACGGGAGGAGGCCATAATGCCAATTGTATTTGTTTAAGTTCTACTCACAGTACTCTGGTGATCGTTTCTCCACTTGGTATGCCCTTCACACAGCACAGCTGATCCTAGAGAGAGACTAGTAAGGTAAAGCTCCAGTATTTCACCGGCCTGGTGTATAGTGCCCTTTGGCAATATGAAACAGAGCCAGTCTGGAGGCAATGTTAGTGTTGATTTTTTTATGATCTTATTTTTATTGCTTATGATTTTCGTAGTTTATTCAAATGTATATCATCTCATTAAATAGCTCTGACTCTTAATAGTAGAGAAAATGCAATGTCTTTAATGTTGAAACAAAACAGGGTTTCATCCTAATTTGTTCAAAACAAACAAAATGTTGGTGAAATCACACCATGAGGATGCATAACTCATCACAAGTAAAGCAAAAGGCAGGATTTCTCAGGGGACTCACAATGAATTTGAGTATAAGTGGCATTGAGTTAGGACTGCAGTAGAATTAGAAGGGCAGTTTAGGAGTTGCAAATAGTGTTTGAGTCAGTTAATCATGAAGGCAAGAGAAACACAATAGTTGTTTAAAAAACTTTAGTAAACACTACTTTCTGTTGGTTCATGTGGAGCCCATAAGCTTTTACCACTACTCCCAACACCATCATCCTACATTCCCCCTCAGCAGATCTTTTCATCCCATTAATATGCACGGAAGGTTTAGTTTTCTTTCTTGAAAAGGAGAAGGGGCTTTCATTGGAGGCAGTGGCCAGAAAGAACACAGAGGATGCATCGTTCTCTTGGACTAAGTGTCAGTTCTTAGAGCTTGAAGGGTAAAGACCTGAAGAACATTTTATTTTAATGAAAGGTATGGTGAGATTTTAAGGAAGGGATGATCAGAACAAGCTTAAGGAAATGTTCAAAAGATCTTTCTTGAAACTTCAGACCCCATCAGAATTATTTATTGTGAAAAAGCATGGCATGGATTTTGGGAGGAGGCCAGTCTTTCTACCCCTGCATTGACACTTGCATCGTTTTGGAGGGTTGGAAGCTTAAGACACCTTCAGAGATAACATCTTGGACTGGATGATGGAAGACAAGTGGTCACAGTGGTGAGGCTTTTATGAGTGACTTCATGGGGGAGAGACTGCAGGCATGTATGAGCCTGGTAAAGAAAGGAAAACAGGCCAGATTCTAGATGGTGCTTATAGCTAGAAGCAGCATGATACAAAAAAGGGGTCATATGTGATATGTTATCACACTGAAAGTGAAAATATGTTTAGATATCCGTGAGGAAGAACATTTAACAGTCTGAGTGTCATGATTCTGATGGTTCCAATTTGAATAAGTCAGTGCATATTTGTCAGTTGTAAGAATATGAATGTGTAATAACTCTTGAAAATCCACATCATCAGAACATGGTGATTCCCATAATGTGGAGGGCACTAAGGAGAGAATGACTATCATAATGTAGAAGAAAATGTATTCAGATAGCCTGCTTCTTTGGTTGCAAATTCATATAGTTTGGAAAATAAAAGTAACATTTTTATGCATTGATTTGTGTTTCCCCCAAAAGACATGTGAAAATCCTAACTCCTAGCAACTCAGAATGTGACCTTATTTGGAAATAGGGTCATTGCAGATGGAATTAGTTCAGAGGTGGTCATAAGGAATAGAGTGGGACCTTAATACAATGAGACTGGTGTCATTATAAGAAAGGAAGAAGAAACAGACAAATGAGGGGGAAAGGCCAAATGACGATGGAGACACAAGACTGAAGTGTTGTAACTGCAAGCCAAGGAATGCCAAGGATGGCCAGTAAACCACCAGAGGCCAGGAATAGGCAAGAAAGGATTCTCTCTTATTGGTTTCAGGGGGAGTATGACTCTGCTGATGCCTTTATTTCAGACTTCTAGTACCCAGAACTGTAAAACAATTTGTTTTAATTTAAGAAGTTTTGGTAATTTTTTTACAGCAGGCCAAGGACATTAAGACAAACATTTATATGTGAAAAATTCAAATAATGCAAGTGATTAGGATTTTTTTTGTTAGAGAAGTTATAGGTATAAAGAAAAATCATGCGTTATGTACATATTCCCATAGACCATGCTATTACAACACCTTGCATTCATGTGGCACATTTGTTACAATTTAATGAAAGAATATTTTTATAATTGAATATTAAATATACTCCATCTTATACAATGTTTGTGTTGTACAGTCCTATATTATTATTTTAAAAATTTTTATTCTATTAGCATATATATAACCTAAAATTTCCCTTTAATCACATTCAAATAAATAATTCAGCACTGTTAACAATGTTCACAATGTTGTGCTACCATCACCACCATCCATTAACAACACAAACAGAAACTCTATGCAATTTAAGCATTAACTCCCCATTCTCTACACCCACTCCATCTTCTGGTACCCTATATTCTAGATTCTGACTCTATAAGTTTGCTTATTCTAATTATTTCATATCGGTGAGACTATATAATGTTTGCCCTTTTGTGTTTTGTTTATTTCGCTCAACGTGATGTCTTCAATGTTTGTCCATGTTGTTGCATGTATCAGAACTTCATTGTTTTATGTGACTGAACAATATTCCATTGTATGTATATACCACAATTTGTTTATCCATTGTTGGTTGATGGCCACTTGGGTTGCTTCCATCTTTTGGCAGTTGTGAATAATGTAACTATGCATATTGGTGTGCAAATATTTAATATTGTGTATATCAGATCCTGTCATCTGCAAAGGAGGAAAATTTTACTTCTTGTTTTTCCAATTTGAATGCCTTTATTTCTTTCTTTTGCCTAGTTCCACTAGGTAGAACTTCCAGTACAATGTTGAATAACAGTGGTGATTGTGAACATCTTGATCTTGTTCCTGATCTTAGAAGGAAAGCTTTCAGTCCTTCACCATTCAATATGATGTTAGCTGTTGGTTTTTCATATACGTTCTTTATCATGTTGAGGAAATTTCCTTCTCCTCCGAGTTTTCTAAGTGTTTTTTATTTTTCAAGAAGGGGTGTTGGATTTTGTCAAATGCATTTTCTGTTTCAGTTGAGATCATCACATTTTTTTTTTCATTTTTCTGTTAGTGGAGAGTATTATATTAATTGATTTTCTTATGTTGAACCAACCTTGCATAGGTAGGATGAATCCCATTTGATCATGGTGTATAATTCTTTTGATGTGCTGTTGGATTTGATTTGTCAGTATTTTGCATCTATACCCATAAGGGATATTGGTCTGTGGATTTCTTTTCTACTCATATCTTTACCTGGCCTTGGTATGAGGGTGATGTTGGCCCCTGTGATGGTTAGGCTCATGTGTCAACTTGACCAGGTAATGGTGCCCAGTTGTTTGGTCAAGCAAGCACTGGCCAAATTGTACTGGGAGGACATTTTGTGGACTTAAATCATCAGTGAGTTGATTGTTTCTATGGTGATTACATCTACAATCCATTGAGGATATTGCCTTCAGCAATGAGAGATGTCTCATCCAATCAGTTGAAGGCCTTAAAAGAAGTGATTTCAGAAGTCAGAAGAGAGAATTCCCATCTCTACTTCAGACAGACAGCTTACTTGGGAGAACTCATAGAGGAACTTCATCAGAGTTCCTGGCATGCAGCCTGCCCTACAGAATTCAATGTTTGCACTGATAAAAATCTCAGTGCTGATAATTACTTTCACCATGGATTACCAGAACATTTCCTTCATTCCAAATAGGAACTCTGTACATTTTAAATCATAGCTCCCTATTCCCTGTCCCCTGGTAACCTAAATTCTAGACTCTGACTCTGTGATTTTGCTTATTCTAAATACTTTATATCAGTGAGGTCGTACAATAGTTGTCCTTTGTGACTGACTTATTTCACTCAACATGATATCTTCAAGGTTCATCCATGTTGTCGCATGTATCAGAACTTCATTTCTCTTTATGGCTGAATAATATTCCATTGTATGTATATAATGCCACTATGAATATTGGTGTGCAAATATCTGTTTCAATCTCTGCTTTTAATTCCTTTGGGTATATACCTACAAGTGGGACTGCTGGATCATATGGCAATTCTGTTCATGACTTTCTGACAAACTGCCAAACTATCTTCCAAAGTGGCTGCACTGACCTCAGGACCTTTACACTTGTTTTTTCTTTTGCCTGGCTCACTCATGCCTAGAAATTAACTTGACTGGGTTTGAATAGTGCCTGGCATAGGGTAAATGCTGAAAAACATTGATAAATGAATGGATGGATGAGAAATGAATGAATGGATAGATGGATCAATATTGCAGGAAATATCCCTCTTAATATATCAACCCATTTTTACTGCATTAGTAATATCAGTCTAATTTGTGAATGGAGGTAGAGTCAATATAGAGGTAGCCTTGGAAAATGCCCTGCAATCTCCATTTGCTTTTTGTGTTAATTCTTCAATTTTATTCGTTGTCTTTTTCTTCAAAAGGGATTTCTAGTTAATTTGAATTCTGATTGGTTTGATTTCTTTAAATTATTTGCTTTGTGTTTGTGATACACAAGATTAAACAAACAAAAGCTCTAGTGCTCTGAAATTCCTCTTTCTGGCAGAGATTTTATGACCCTCAAAGCTATTTGCCTATCATAAGTAGAGTCTTACACTGGGAAGGGATATTGGGAATGACCTGATTTTAATAAGTCCAACCCAATGCAGAAATATTCCCAAACATTTTTTGCAGTTGATCATCCAGATTTTGCTTCGAAATCTCACAGGATAAGGAGGCTCTTCCTTCAAAAACACCCGATTCTTACTGAAATGGACCACTGGAAACACAGGAATAAATGACTTATTATTCCCATCGGAGATTAGAAATAGAAAGGACCGGCTTTTGACGTTTTGGTTATGTATGTGTCAAAGTAAAAAAGTGTAAAGAGAAAATCTCCTTTGGTTCTCTTTGAACTATTTAATATTTAGCAGGTTGGAAAATAGGAGGTAAATTGTCTAAGCTAGAGCCTGTGGTAGATTTTAGGCTCATAAACTGAGAAGTTCTTAGCACTCTTTTCTCTAGCCACAGGGTAATTATTATAGCCTATGTCAAATTGATGCTCTGGAAGAACCCACTTTTGATATCGCTATAAAATAAATGCATTTTTTCCTGAGTCTTCTAGGACTTCCCTTCTGTTATCCTCTAATAAATATTCAACTCTTTTCTTTAATTTTTATTATTTTTTATTTATTACATATACCCCCCTTTCTGCTTGTTCTCGCTGTGTTCATTTTTGTGTTCTTCCGTGTCTGCCTGTCTCCCCCCCCCTGCGGGGACCTGCCAGTCAGCTTACCACGTGGCGGCCTGCCTGCTAGCGGCGGCTGCCCTGCCTGTGGTGGCTTGCCTTCTCAAGGCGGTCTGCCCACTCGAGGAGGCCCCAGGAACTGAACCCGGGGCCTCCTATGTGGTAAACCGGCGCCCTACCAATTGGGCTACAGCCGGCCCCAATATTCAACCCTTTATCACAGCATCCATTATGCTATATTGTAGTACCTGTCTGTGTTTGTTAACACCACTATTCTCTGAATGTCTTAAGGGCAGGGACTATTTCTTATTTATCTTCATTTCCTTAGTGTCTAGTAGATAGCCTGGAACACAGTAGGGCTCAAAATATTTGTTAAGTGAATGATCTATACTATTTGTAATTAGGACCCTCCAAGTAGTGCAAAAACAGTCTACTTGTTTGCTGTAAGCTTTCTTGGATAGTCTCTTTTCATGTTATCTGTCCACTATTAACTCAGGAGGATTTAGTTTGAATATTAAATTTTAACTTTGCCTTATTTTTCATTGGTCAGTATTTTTACTATATGCTGAACAGGATTCTTCCCAAGTTTTAATAACACTTTCTGACACTGAGTTACACTGCTGGACAGTTCCTGCAAGAGTTGTCAGAATGATTTTTCAAGGACTAAATGGATTTATGACCACTTCCCCTCCATAAATATTTAAACTTACTTTCATGGAGTCACTGTATGTCAGGAAAAGGGAATCCATCAGTACATCAAAGAAAAATGCTCTTAAAGTAAGTAGTCATCTGGTTTTCATCAAATATCTCTTCATAAAATTATACATATATTGCATGGTCTGCTAAATAACTTTTTATTGTTTTCAATAAACAATTGAATTTGCTCAATTTTTCTGCTAAGTAGGTAATTGCCTTTATAGTTTTTGATATATAAGAATAAACACAACTATGCTTGTGATTATGTGAGGGCATGTGTACACACAAATACAAACACACACACACACACCATACACATACTCATGCTGCCCTTGAGACTTACTCTAAAATACCAGTTTAATGCTGTCCTCACAGGGATGCAGCCAGGGAGTGTCAAGCTACACAGCTGACTCAGATATAGAGCTTGATTATAAAGCAGCAAAACGTGCCAAATTTTTAGACTCTAGTTGGCAGTTCTTTCGTTTAAGAAGTAACTAAACAAACTGTTTTAGATTGTCCTTCAGAAATCATAACTTCCATAATTAATTAGGTAGGGAAAAGATTTTAAAATAGCTTTATTTGAAATAAAGTATATCACAGATTTGTTTTTACATCTCACCAAGAGTTAAGTTTACAACTTATTTTCCTTCAAAGAAAATGGCTTCAGTGTGAATGTCTTATCAATTTTAAATCAGGAAATACAAGTATTTTCATTACAATGCACAGAGCTGTTCAGACAACCAATGCAGTGAGTTAACTTTTAGAAGAAGGAAGCTCTGACACATACATGACCATGTATAACCAAGCTTTAGCTATGCTAGGATCCCATTAAAACTCAGTAACATTAATGATTCAGGTTATGTAAATTGCTGTGCCATTACATTTTAGTGGATTTTGTTTATGTTCTTTACGGTATGTATTTGTGTGATAAAAGAAAGTTCCTTCTCTCTTTAAAATAATTTTATTGAAATAAAACTTTTTAACCTATCTCTTTGCAAACCAATGCTTCCTCTTTTTTTACTCATTAACTTTCAATTCATAATTTGGATTTTGTTCTTGGGGATCCTTAAATTCTCAAAATTACTGCCACTGGTGAAAAGTTGGTGTTGGTAATTCTTCCAGAAATGATAGAGTACTTAGTTCTTAAAATTATTACTGGGTCCTTAAAAAGGTACCAGAGAAGGTTCTGTAGGTGTACCTCGTCAGCTTTGCCATGGAAATATATTTTCTCCTTCTTATAGATGAAGGATAGTTTTTATAAAACTCATCATGAAAATTATTTATAATTCTTCAAGTCTCAGTTAAGGAGTGAACCATTTTAGTTTTGAACTTAAATACCCGAGAGTCATAGTTCTATGTAAGCATGTTGAATATATATTTATTATTGCTATGAGACTGTACAATGATTTCTGATATTTAATTTTAGGATTCACATCCCTTATAAAATATTCAGTAACTAGTAATATTGGATAAACAGTATTTTTTCCTGTTTCACATTGATCTTTCATTTTTGAATGATATTCCATCACTTCTTCCTCTGCAAGTTTCTACACTACCCTTAGTTCTTCATTGAAAAAATTTCTCTGACCTTTTGGACATGTCCAGGTTCCCCTAATATACACTCTTAAGGTGCCTGTTTTTCTCACTGCTAGCACTTATCACAATTATAAGAAAATTGTTAATTCTGTAACCAATTTGTTTCCCTTATTACATAGTGACAGTACTATGTAACATTCGTAAAATTTCTTGAGAAAACATAAGAGCTGTAATAACAAAGAAAGATTAAATGGCATTTTCTTAAACAATATTTATGCATCAGGATGTTGTAAAAGGACATTTCACTTTCTGTTTCAGGTGAAAAGTAAAGCTTTGGAATTTCAGCACGGTTGCATTTAGAGTTTGCAACAGAGATGCATTTATTGAGCTAGATCCCAGTTCGTTGGTTAATCCAGTCACGGTAGGCTGTCACTCGTGTGTACACTCCTGGCTTATCGGGCAGACCACATTGGAATCCCCAGCTTACTATCCCCACAAGGAACCAAAGTCGCCGGGAATCTTCTTGTACTAGTGGGCCACCAGAATCACCCTGAAAGAAACAGAATTGTTGATTATTTAAGTGTGAACACAGAACCCCAAAACATTAAGGAGTTTATTTCTATGACAGCAGAGGAAGAGTAACATCCATTATAAAGATAAGTCAGTCTGATATTACTTGTGGCAATATTACATCAATTCATGCAAAAATTACCAAAATTCTCCAAGTACATAAGTTGTTTCTTTAGCAAGTCTGAGAAAAAGATAAGTACACTTCCAAGACCTTCCTTAGTTGATTCCCTGATTGACTCCAATTCATCCCAGACTTCACCTCCTAAGCTTTCTTGGAACTGCTCTTTTCTTCTCCATCACCAATGCTTTCCAGCTATCTTTGCTTCTTCATCATTTTATAAAAGCACATTTGAAGGCTCCAAATAAAAGGGGGAAATGGTAAGACTAATGAGTTCATAGGGCTAAGAGACTTCAAAATGAGTCGGGAGGTCAACCCAGAGGTAACACTTATGCACACCCCAGTAGGACCTCCTAGGCTTCCAATATGGATATCACCCCAAACAGAGGGCCTTCTGAGGGCTTTGCAGATATCCAGGTCCTATATCTGGGCAGATAGCCCTAGAGTTTGGTGCCTTACCAGTGGGCCCTAATTTGGAACCCTTGCTCCTGAGAGGACAGAGACTGACCGAAATATGTCTTCATTGCTCATGGTCAATCTGTCTCTTCTATTCAAACCTATATTTGATGCCAGAGTTTTAGGTGTACTTCCAGAGACTGGATCCTATGGGCTGTCCATGTGCCAACTGGGTCCAGAGGCTCTGTGGACCTGCAACTCCTACTCTACAACTCAATGGACTCACCCAGGACACCTAGTGGGGAGATGATGATGGACGACGGCTATCCTGGGGAATGGAGAGAGCCTGCAGCTGCAGGCAGGACAACTCTTCCATCGTATCCTTGGGATATAAGCACCCCCTCACTTGGTGGTGGAGGGGACATTACCATCCTAGACTCCTTGGGATTGGGGAAAGAACTATGGACTAGAATGGACTTGTTGGTGTCCTGTTATAGACTTGTGATTCATGCAATGGAAGAAATTACAAAATTATGTGGAGCCAGGGGCCACTGGATGCTTTGGGGGCAGGGAGAGGGAAGGGCAATTGTAATACGGGGGCTTTTTTTGGGACTTGGGAATTGTTCTGGGTGATGTTGCAGTGGAGGATATAGGTCATTTTATATCATCATGTATCATGCAGACTGTATGGGAGAGAGGGTGGTCTATAGTCTGAACTGTGGTCCATGCTTGATGGCACAGCCCCAAAATGTGTATATCTATTGCAGGCGTTGAGCCACACTGATGAAGGATATATATGTGGGAGGTTGTGGGAGTTGTGGGAGGTGGGGCATATGGGTACTCCTAAAATTTCTGTGTAACATTTATGTAATCAATGTATCCTATACATATAAAGAAATGAGCCCTATGCCAGGAGAGGACTGGAAGAAAAAAGAGGAAGAAGAGACCCAGAGATCAGCAACCATCTTGCTTCAACATGTGGCAACTGACTTTGGTGAGAAAGCAATGTTCAGTGGACTTTTTACAACTTAGTAATTGTAAACTTTTACCCCAAATAAATACCCATTATATAAGCCAAAAAAAAAAAAAGCACATTTGAGCTTTTGCCCACTAGGTTAGCCCTTCTCATTATTGCAACTGCATGTCTCTGTAACACTCATTGTATCAATGATTTTTGTTCAAGGTATGTTTTCCCTGATAGCCTGTAAGCTCCACTAGGGGGAAGGGCATTCTATTCTGAAAACTTCTGTACATAACCTTGTAGCGCTTAGGAGATACTGAGTAAATATTTGTTGAACGAATGAGTTTCTAGAAGACTCAACTTATTTTCATATACATAACACCTGCATAGTGCCTGATGTATAGTATACTCACAAAAAGTATTCTTTTGGTAAATAAATGTAAAGAAATTTACACGGCAATGAGCGAAACACTCCTTGTGAAATAATTAACTGCCAATTATAATAAACCAACCAACAAATATTTGTGCATGTAATAAACTAGTGAGAAATCTGGTACATCTTATATGCCACATGGTGGGTTAAGACTGTGGGTTCTGGAGTTAGATAGCCTGGTTTTGCATCTTGGATCCTCCACTTACTACCTATGTGATCTTGGGTAAACTATTTAATAGCTTTCTGTGTCTCAGCTTCCTCATCTGAAAACAATGTTTTTACAAGTTTAAATAAGCTAACACATAAAGCACTTTGAGTATAGCCTGGCTTATAGAGACTTACTCATAAAAGTTAGCTATTATTACCATGTGTGCCTCTGGAATAGTTTACTATCATTTGGCTGCTTTTAGTAGTAGCTAATTTTTCCCATACCCATTTAATTATTGGCCTAGATGGGCCGAAACTTCAATGTGTGAATCATCAACTTGCAGGGCAAGCACTGAATGGAACTGACTGGCACCTACCTCCTTTAGGTGGTGCTTGTGTGCTCCAATGAGCCAGTTCTCAGTACTTTCACATAATCATGCTTTTGATGCTACTTCGTCTATAGGAAGAAATTTCTCTGCATGATGTCTTATTAAGAGTGGGCAAGCAAAGGCTAAACTAAGAGGGACATGTAATTTTCCCTCTATTTGTCTAGCTTCACTGTCTGACTGTGCAAGCATCCAAGCTTATGTCTTCTGTTTTATACTGTGGTCTTGCTAGGGCAGGGAATATGTGATGTGCATTGTGTGAGCACAATGACGTGTATAGAAATTAGTTAAAACATTGTTATTGAAAGAAAGAATTAATGAATAGAAACAAATAAGCTCATATGTAAAGTGGTATATTTTTGAGGCACAACATCTATGCATTATACTATTTTGGAGGAAAATCAGTAAGGAGTGGAATACGCAAGGAAGGCTTCATGATGAGTTATGGCTTGAAATGAAGAAAGAACTTAATTTGTATACAGAGAAAGCAAGTGAATATTCATTTTAAATCCCATGTGCATCCATATGTCAATTTTAACTAATGCTTTTATGGACTCTAGAATTGTCAGTGTGGAGGTGTGTTGCTTATTTGATTGGTGAATTCGTTAGAAAACTATTATGACCTTGAGAACTTGTTACAAGACTAACATTAAAAAGGGACCAGGATGGGGATCAAGAAGTTGTTCCTTACCACAGAGAGATCTTCAGTTAAAGGGAATAAAAGGCTGAATGGGTAATAGATGGTATTTTGAAAATTGAGAAGTAATCCCCAACAACACAACTTGCGGTTGATAAAAATTCTTCATTTTGGGGAAAGTGCTTATGGACTGGGGTCTTTCATTGCATATGCTATTTAAGCACTACTTCTTTCCCCAGAGTGTGAACACTAAATATAGAATTCAGTATTATTTGATAGAAAGAGGAAATCTTATGTTTCTGCATACAATTCACCAGGAAAACAAGAGCACATTCCTCAAGAAATTAGATTGATTTCACTTAAATCTAGGTTAGACAATATTTAATTTCTGCCACTAAGTACTTGTTCCTGTTAATATATGGGGTTGGATTTCAGACATATGAATTAAGGCTATTGAAAGACAAAACCACATTAATTACATTTAGATAATTTAAAATTTTAATAATACAACTTTTATTCTAATTAAAGTGAAAATTTCATATTCATTGTTTGCTTATGTATATTTGCTTGAAAAATTACTGGCTAGACCTAAATAGTTATTTATTCAATTATTTTTCCATTTGTGGTTTTACACAATTATGGAAGCTGCTGTGACTCAAATTATTAGACTTTCCCATAAATTTTCTATTTTCAACCTACTGATATTCAGTTATAATTTCTATTTTAAAATTTGCTTATTGTCTATGACTCTTAAATGATTAATTTTTTATTTAAAAATTCATAACTGTTAAAAACAAGAGATTAAACTTATTAATACCAGTGATCATGGTCTTAGGTTAACAATAACCACAATAAAAACAGCAAATATTTCTTTGATGTGGAGTATGTGCCTGAGATATTTAATCTTCATTCAACCTTTAATAGTACCTAAAATGTTAGCTACTATTATCATTATCCCATTTTATAGATAAAGAAAATTGGTTAGAGAGTAAGGAATTCAAACCCAGGTCTCTGATTTTTGAGCTAGGTTGGAAACTTAACCACTCTGTAATTTGGCTTCTCAGAATTAGTATTTTTATAATAGGTCAACTTCATAAAAGAAGTTTATCTCCAGTATTTGGAGCATACATTTTTAGAGTATCAGGGCTATGTTTGTATCTATGTTAGCTTTATGCCTACCAAAGTATCACATGCTAGTAATTGTTTACAAACATCTTCTTCTTGGATGATGACATTGATAATATTATGTTGAACTCACCTGGCAAGCATCCGCTCCACCTCCTGATAATCCAGCACACAACATTTCAGGCAAGATGGCTCCGTTATAACCAGCTGGCGCATTACATATATTATTACTTATTATTCTGACTTGTACTTGCTGTAGCTCTGTAACTGTGTTGCCTGTTAAATGTAAAAGCAGAAAGAAAATGGACTTCAGGATATATAAACTAATGACTCTATGGCGAGTATGGGAAATAATGAATGTCCTCCAAACATGATTTCCTATTCAGCAAGGAAAGTTATTGAAGATGCACTTAGGAGTTTCTTCCCAGCGAAGATTCCCAGAGTAGAAAAGAATAACTTTACAGAGATCATTTTTCTCTTTTTGCTATAGCTTTGTGATGTAGAGCTGCTTAGGCTTTTAGAGAAAATAAATTTACTATCTTAAAATTTACTAGTAGCATTTGAATTATACATTGGCCAACTTTGGATTGGAAAATTACATATTGAATATTGTTTAATCCAATCACAAAAGAGAAAACAGGGCTAAACTACTAATCTATTTTATATTGGTATTCCCTAAAATGGCACTGTTAGGGTGTTCCAGGTTTTAGCACAAATTCTATGTGTTATACCAAATTGGTTTTGGCAATGAGGACACAGAAATATTTGCTAAGGCAATTATACCTTTGTATTATTCCTCAGAGAGATAATTTATAACATGGATTTAAGCCAGTGGAAATTATGGGCATCACCTTTTCTTTGGTGATGCTCTTATTTTACTCTTTGGTTCTTTTAGCATCGCTCTCCTTTTTTTTTTTTTTTTTCCTCCTTTTTTTCTTCAGTTCATCCATTCAATAAACACGCATGAGCAATGCTTAAGGACACATGGAATTTCTGCCCTAGAGGCAGGACTTATTTCATTCAGAATACTTTAATGCTGTAAAAACCTTTAGAGAATATATATATCCAAATTTTTTTTAAAAATAGGAGATCAATTTAAATCCCAGAGAGTCTCTGAATCATTAAAGAACTCCTGTATCTTATTTACTTTCTCATCTATTTCCCGTGATTTTGTTTGAGAACTCTCCGTAGATTCTCAGGACATTGCTTTGCTTTGCTAAGGGAACTCTAGGACAAACTAGAACTTGGGTTGACCAGAATATAGGATAGTTCTGTCCATAGAATCTGTCTTTCAGATATTCCCTAATTTAAAAATTTCCTTAATAGTAAATAACAGTTTTTTTCTTGTTGTTTTGTTTTTCTCCTGAGATACTTACCACCATACTCCTGAGAGCCCCATCCTGTTACATATGCGGTAGAACCAGGTGAAATATTTTGGGTAGCCACAGGGAGACACACTGTATGGATATTTCTGGTAAAGGTGACTCCTCTCTCAAGTTGCACAAGTGCAATATCATTTTCACGAGTTATAGGTTCATAATTATCATGGATTACAATACTCCTTACTCTCATTCTCAGTGTAGGAACTATTGTTGAAAGACCAAAGGTGACAATCCATTGACGAGGATTAGAGGAGCTAAAAAATATGAACACATACTATTTGAAAAAGTAATTTGTAAGCATTTCAAATACTTGGATTTAGTGTTTGCTACCCTCCCACTCCACATCGTGCCCACAATTTAGGAAGTATTTGATCAACATCTCTTTGTTATATATTGCTAAATTACAAGCTAGTAAATGAGTTTAACTCTTTCATGATAGAATGAATAATCATTTGTCTAAAGAAACAGAGAAAAATTTTAGAAAACATGTCTTGAAGTGATGAACTTCTTCATGCTTTTTTATTCCAATGAGGACATTCTGACACTTGATGACCAGCATAGCACAAACCTCCTCTCTGATTTCTCTCTTTTCTATACCTTCCACCCAAAAATTAACAAGTGTGGAAAAATGACCATTTTAACTTGTTTCTGCCAATCCTTATTTTTTTCCTTTCCTACCTTTAGTCAGAAGCTCCATTTAAATAGTAATGGTAATAAGAATGGTGATAATGAACATCCTTGACTTATTAATGGATGAATGATTTTTCTGTACTAAGTGTGATGCCTGTTGAAGATTTTGGTATATATACATATACACAAGCACACACATACATATATACACATACATACTTACATAGACACATATATTTATAAGTGTGTATACACACACATATATATATAAAATATATAGAAAGAGTGGGAGAGAACAAAAGAGAACATTAAAACTCCCCAAAACAGGGCATTTTATTTTTGTGATCTAGGAATCAAGACTTTTTAGATAACCCCCCACAATAAAAACTATAAGTTAAAAAATGGATTGATTTCACTAAATAAAAATCAACCATGCCATATACAAGATTACCGGATGGATGAGAAACCATGAGAAAATATTACAATATTTAATATCTAAAATTTTGTAGAAAATACAAAAAATTGTAAACCAAAAATAAAAGGACAAGGAAAATTATGGGAAGATAGCAGCGTAGGAAGCTCCAGAACTCAGTACCTCCACCAAAACAACTTTTGAGCTGACAGAAATTGTCAGAATCAACTAGTTGAAACTCTGAAACACTGTGCAGCATCCAGGCAGGAGGAGGAAGAAGAGGTTGGTAAATTGTGACAATGCTGGTAAGTTTCACCCTCCCTGAGCAGTTACCATCTGCCTTACCCCAGCTTCATGGCAGACAGCAGTGGGAACTGCAGGTTGGGCTCCTGAGGCAGCTTGCTGGTGCCATGTACATAAAGACCCAGTTCTCCAATCTCCAGGCATGTGTGCTCTGATTGCAGATCACTAATTTTGATCATCTACATCTGTTTGCTGGAGGCTGATTCTGAGGGTAGCCATTGTTCCAAATCCTCTCAGGCAAAAGCAGCAAAGGAAGCTTAAAGATAATAATCTTCCTCAAAACTAAAAAAACTTAAAAGGCTACATTAAGAGGGCAGGTGCTTAATTAAGGAAACACAACCTCAATAGCCATAGAAGAAGCTCCTGGCACTCTTGCTGGTCCTTCTTCCAACCCTTCCACAATGCAGGGTAAAGCCAGCTTGTGCTGGCCCTATTCCATATTAGGGCATATGCATGTCTATGCCAATCTATTGGGTGGAAGTTTGAGAGACTTGGCTAGGGAACAGGTCTCAGGTTTGCCCTCCTAGAGTTTGTCCAGAGGGCAAAGAAGCCACTTGCAGACAGCTGGGACAGTGTGAGAAACAATTAAACTGAAGCAAACTGTAACAAAGGATTACCTGCATTAAGTCACTCAAGAGAACACCCTGGAGGGGATGGAACACTTTTTCAAGGGGAGTAGAGGAGGCATTCACTTGAACTACTGTAAAGCATAAACAGGAAATTCCTAAGGCATCTAGCAAGCACATGCCCAGGAAAAAAGTAGGTTCTGTGGCTCCAGGCAGGCTCAGATAAAACAGAGAAGACAAGTCACTTCCTATTTTCCTTGGGCTGACTTTCCTGATAGGAGGACTAAATTCTGAAGATCCAATTTGCAAAAACAGTGAAAGGTACCTTTACCTTGCTTTGCTTTGCTTTGTTTGTTTTATTAGCTTCTGGCATTCAGGAAAATATCTCTCATATCACTAGCTGGATACAAATATAAGGAACAGACAGCCCAGGAACTAAATCCCAGAGTCAACACTTCAAATATGTACAGTGTGCAATAAGACAAAGAAACAGGAATGATGACCCATCCAAAGGAAAAAGAGAAAACTCCAGAAACCTTCAATGAAAAGGACCAGACTTTGGACTTACTCAGCAGAGACTTTAAAAAATATGATTATCAATATGCTCAGGAGATAAAAGAAAACATGGAGAAAGAACTAAAGTATATGAGGAAAAGTTGAATGAACGATGTGGGACTCTCTGTGAAAGTCTCAGTAGCAACTAAATACTGAAGTTGAAGAACATAATAAGTTCATTTAAAAATTCCCTAGAAGGTTTCAATAGCAAATGAGAGGTGGCAAAAGGAAATATTAGTGATCTTAAAGATAAGGCAATTGAAATTATTCAGGCAGAGGACCAGAAAGAACAAAGAATAAAAAAGAATGAAAATAGCCTAAAAGGTCTTGGGATACCATCAAGCATACCATTATATGCATCATGGGAGTCCAAGAAGGAAAAGAAAAAGAAAAAGGAGCAAAAGGACTATTCAAAGAAATAATGGCAGAAAACGTTCCCAATTTAATGAAAAACATAAATATGGACATTCAAGATGTCCAATGAACCCTAAAGAAGATAAGGAAAAAGAACCACACCTAGACACATAGGAATCAAAAAGAGAGAATTCTGAAGCTACAAGAGAAGAGCAAGGGTTAAGTGCAAGGGAATACCAATAAGATTAAGTGCCAATTTCTTATCAGAAACCAAAGAGAGCAAACAGCAAGTGCAAAAACAAAACAAACAAACAAACAAACAAACAAAAACGAGGAGGGAATAAAATAAATAAATAAATCTTAAAAAAAAAAGCTATTACAAAGCCACAGCAATCAAAACAGCATGATACCAGGACAGATATAGATGGATGGGATTGACTTGAGAATTCAGAAATTAACCCTTATGTTTATGGCCAACAGATTTTGACAAGGGTGCCAAGTAAACCCAATTGGGAAAGAACAGTCTCATTAACAAATGGTGCTGGGAAAACTGATGTCCATATGTGAAAGAATGAAGATGGATCCCAACCTCACACCATACACAAAATTCAACTAAAAATGGAACAAAGACCTAAATATAAGAACCAAACCAAAGAAAATATAGGGAAGAATGTTCAGGATCTTGTGTTACATAATGATTTCTCAGACTTTACCCTCAAAGCACAAGTAGGAAAATATAAAATAGATTAATGGGACAGTATCAAAATAAACAACTTCTGTTCATTAAAGGATTCTATCATAAAAGTACAAAGACATCCTGCACAATGGGGGAAAATATTTGGAAAACACTTATCTGATAAGGGTTTGATATTAAGAATATATAAAGAAATCCTACAACTCAACAAAAAAAGACATCCTAATTTAAAAATGGGCAAAATACTTGAATACACATTTCCCCAAAGAAGATACACAAACGACCAAAAAGCACATGAAAATATGCTCAACGTCATTAGCCATTAGAGTGGGGAGGGTAGGTTGGATGGTTCATGGAACTGGGAGGAGGACTGGGGAGGGGCCACATGAATACTGGGGATTGGCGGTTATGTGGTTGAAAGTACAAAATTGGGAATGTTTTTATGGCAGTATGACAAGGAAGGGTTACTGGTTTAGGGTGTTGGATGTCGGGGCATTTGGGACAGGGCACACTGGAGCAGGCTTCTAGGGACTGTGTGAGTGATCATTTTGTCATAATGTATTGTATCAGTGGGTGGAGACCCACATAATGAGTGGGAAGGAGTTGGATTCCCATGCTGGGAAGGACCAATATGTTCACAAACAGAGGGATGAGAGTCTCTTGAGAGCGTGGGTGGTTCCTAATAGGAGAGGGCAAACCAGTGTGTCAAGACCTTAGTGTTGTTGCAAGTAACTATGAATCTTGTCATCGAAAGAGTAAAGCTGGGGGGTAGCTGTGGGCCCTGAGGGGAGGGGGAGGTAGGAATAAGAATAGATGGAACAGGGGATATTTAGTGGGCAATGGAAGTGTTCTACACGATCTTGCAATGATGGACACAGGCCATGTTAAATATCATCAAAATTTATAAATGTGTATGGTCTGAAATGAAAACCATAATGTAAACCATTGATCATGGTTAGTAGCGATGTTTCACTATTTGTATATTAATTGTAACAAAGGTACCATCCATATATAAAAAGGTATTAATATGAGAAGGGGGAAAAGTGGGGGATGTTGGGTATATGGGAGTCCCCTGTATTCTATACGTGATTTTACTGTGAACTAAAACTTCTTCTTTGGGGATGGGCCACATGAATGAAAAAAAAGTAAGACATTGGAGAATAAATGGAAGAAAATGTCACTTACATACAGGACAACAGTTATTACAGTGATGAATGACAAAATGTCAAAAAATTTTTAAAAATATTTTTCATTTTTCAATATCCCAATCTTTTAATTTAATTTTAGTTTCAGTTTTTAAAAAATTTTATGTATTTTATTTCTTATATTTAAGAAATTTCTTATATTATTTCATTTTCCTATTTATTGTATTTGGCTATATTATTGGCTTCATTTTTGAAGAATCTTTGGATCACAGAAGGGTTACAACTGGGGCAGGGGAGGATCATTGGTGTGGGAGGTCAATGATGGGGAATATATGGGAGGAAGTTCACCTGGGCATACATCTAAGGTATATAAATGTGTTCAAATGTTCACGGGGCATTGTCACAGTGGGTGGAGATTCCCACAATAACTGAGAGAATATTGAATTCCCATCCTGGAGAGCTCTGCCACATTCTCTAATGGAGCTGCAATAGTCCCCCCAAGTGCAGGGGCAATGGCTGGCGAAGGAGGATGGTCCATTGATGGGCCCTTGAGATTGATGATTATGCTTGTGAGACTTTGCTCTTGAAATTGAAACTTAGACTAGTGTTGTGAGATACCTAAGATCTGCCTCCTTAGAGCTTCCTTGTTGCTCAAATGTGGCCTCTCTCTAAGCCAAACCCAGTATATAAATGCATTACCTTCCCCCCAGCATGGGACATGACTCCCAGGGATGAGCCTCCCTGGCACCAAGGGAGACTACTAAGTACCAACTAGCAATGCCACTGGAAAAATACCTCGAATAAAAGGGGGAACATGTAAAGAAAAATGAGTTTATATGGCTAAGAGACTTCAAAGTAAGTCGGGAGGTCATACCAGAGGTAATGCTTATGCACATCTCAGCAGGATCTCATAGACTGCCAAAGCGGATACTACCCCAAATAGTGGGGCTCCTGAGGGCTCTGGAAATACACAGGTCCTATGGTCAGGGCAGATAGTTCTGGAGTTTGGTGCCTTGCCAGTGGGCCCTACTTTGGAGTTTGTGCTCCTGAGAATGACAGAGTTGGACTCAGTTATGGCTTCCCTACACATGGCATATCTATTTAAACCTATACTTGGTGCTGGAGTTTGTATGTGTACATCCAAGAGACTAGAATCTTTGGGCTGTCCATGTGCCAGCTGGGCCCTGAGCCTCAGTGGAACTGCAACAACTACTCTCCATTTCATTGGACTCACCCAGGACAACTAACAAGGAGGTGAAGATTGACAACCACCATACCAAGGAAATGAGAGAACCTACAACTGTAAGCAAGAGAGGCCCATCATTGGCTATATGGGATTGAAGTCCCCCTCTCAATTAGAAGAGGAGTGGACATCACCATCTCAGAATCCTCAGGACTGGGGAATGAACTATAGACTAGAGTGGACTTACTGGTATTCTACTATAGACATATTGTGATTCTAGCATTGGAAGAAATTACAACATTGATGTGGAGGCAGTGGCTGCTGGAGGCTCTGGGGGCAGGAAGAGGGAAAAACAGTTGTAATACGTGGTTTTTTCAGGACTTGGGAATCATCCTGAATAACATTGCAATGACAGATATAGGCCATTTTATATCTTCCTATAACCTGCACAATTGTGTGGGAGAGAGTGTAAACTACAATGAGAAGTATGGTCCATGCTCAGTGGCAATACCCCAGGATACGTTTATCAATTGCAATGAATGTGCCACAGTAATGAAGGATGTTGTTTATGTAGGTGGGTGTGGGAGATGTGGGAAGTGTGGGGCATATGGGAATCCCTATATTTTTTGTGTAACATTTATGTAATCTAAGCATCTTTTAGAAAATAAAAAATTAAAAATATATTGAATTATAAGATAGCCATAAGAAAAATTCGGAATAATTTGGAGTTTCCTAAAACTTTTTAAATTCCAGAAACTGTGCACTATTCTTGTCAACCTTTATTCCCTCTTATTTTAACTTAGGAGATATTTTTGTATTAGGCACTGTATTATTAGGTAGTACCATTGAATATGCAAAAGACTTTTGTGAAATTGTAAAGATTTTGAAGAATTCCAATAGGAAGAAATAACGATTTAGAAGGGATATTAACATATTAGATTGGGCAAGTGCTCATAAATGGGAAAATGCAGGCACATTCCAGCGGAAGAACATAGCACTGTCTGGTTGGAGCTGAAGAATCATGCTTTGAGAAATAAGTCTGGACTGATGTACGGTGGAGAATATTGGGTGAAGAATAAAGAGTTGAAGGTACCAACAATGAAAATGAAACCAGGGATAATATCGGTCCACAAAAATGCCTGCTGAAATGACCATAGTTGCTAAAGCAAAACTAGGCAGTTGCAATAATATTCATGATGTCTAGAAGGTAGAAGCAAGCCAGCTGTACCCCAAGCATATTTTGTATTTATCTCTATACTTTGCTGCATTCTGTGGAAGTGGCAAGTTATTGAAAGAGTCTGGGAAAAAAGGTGTGTTGAGGAGCACACTTGAGGTCAGATTACCTTTTCTGGGTGAAATTTTTGCATTTAGGTTCTTTAGAAAACAATTTTTGGAATCCAAACTACTCCAATAAGATGAGAGTTCTGAACCTTACAGGGTTTCATCATGCTGAAGTCTGAAGAATTTCTTTTTTTCATGAACAATATGAATTTTTCATTATATAACCTACTCTCCACTGGCAGCTTACTACCCTAATGTTCACAATAGCCTTTCATCACCTTGATTAACAGTTCTCTGTAAGTTGTTTAAATTCATTTTATAACTGCTCATTTTTGTATGTGTGCATATTTACCTCCAACATTAGAATGTAAGCTCCCTGAAGGTAAGGGCCATGATCTGTTTATATTAGCAGCTTTTATAAAACATAACACTCAATAATTTTTTGAAAGAATAAATTAGTGGCATGGGACAGTCTATAGTCAGTTATCAGCCTGCTGATCAGGTTACATGATATAATGTGTAAGTCTCCCACAATAATTCAATTTACTAACATTTAACATACATTTAAAATAGCTTATTTAATCCTGTCAATAACACGAAGACATAGATAATAGCATCATTTCTATTTAGGGAAAAATGAGGCTTATGGAGGTTCAGTAAATTTCCTAGGGCTTTCATAGCTAGGATTTGAATTAAACATTCTAACACATAAACCGTTGTTCTTCAGCATATTGCCAGATGAGTACCTGAAACAGTGAAATAGCAAGCAGTAAATTATTAACAAGCTGCAGGAGAAAAAATAGTTTTGTTATCATGAATAGGAAGGAAAGTTCCAAATTTTTTAATTGAATTATTTCTGGCTCAATCTAATCATGCCCAGTTCTAGGAATAATAGGGGGACTCCTCAGGTAAATGCCTGTCCTAGCTGTTCCCAGGCGGCAGGTAGCTATGCCCTCACCTTTTGAAGCAGTGAGCCGCTGTCAGGATCCACGTGTTACTGATCAGGGTGCCTCCGCAGATGTGAATGTTATTGCGGTGCAGACTCACTTGCCATGGCCAGTCTCCTTCCTGGGCCTTAATGCCTCCTATGATTCTCTCTTCAGACAGCGTCATTAGGTCTGGACCCGCCCCGCATTCTAACGAGAAAAGGGCAATTAATGTGTGCTAGGATGATCATAATTTATTGGTACGTGCTTCAATGAAGGAGTTTCTCTATCATTTATGTCTTTTATGTCTTCCCTCCTGTCCTTCCCTCCCCTCCCCACTCCTCCACCCCCAACACACACCAATGCAGGCATAGGGCCTTCCCCAGGATATGCTAGATTTTCCTAAAGTATATTTATTTTTTAAGTAAATATGTGATGCCTATAGCCTATAGACTGTGTTTTCAAGAACTTTTCTGAAAACTAATTGGCATTTAGACCTCAAATTCTGGAGCAGCTTCAAAGTTCCTTGGAATTTCTCATGAGTAGGAGTTAAAATGGGTCAGTCTGGGTGAACCAGCTGAAGTCACAGGTTCTCTGGGGGGAATTTTTCCCCCTTCTCTATAGCTTTACTACTCAAAATATGGTCTGTGAATCTGTAGCATAGGTATCATTTGGGAGCTTGTTAGAAATACTGAGTCTCAGCACCCACACTAGGGAATGAATCAGAAGCAGCATTGAACAAGATCCTCAGGTGTTTCGTGTGCACATAGAAGTCTGATGAGCACTGCTCTGCTCTGGAGGACCCCTTGGTGGTATTGCAGTTCACCATGAAATTTCCAGGTCATCTCCAGAATTAACTCTAAATTGCCAAATGTCCCCTTGGAAAGGTGTGGTGTTAGGTTCAGAGATTATTCTCAAGCATAACTGAAGGCTTTCAAGTATCTAGATAAGGTTTATTTAAAAGTCTTAAGAGAGCCAGGAGTACTCCAATGGCCAGAGATGAAATAGGCTGGAGCAGCCTGATCACCCATAGCTTCTCACTACTCTCCACTCCCATGATATTTTCCCCCTGATTTAGTCTGGTTTAGTCTTTTACTAAGAAATTCGAGGCAAATCACCACCACCACTTCCTTTTGCTGTTGGCTCTAAAGTAGTGACCCTGCTTCAATAGCACGACTACCCAAAGGCATTTTTTTTCCAATCAAACTTCCTGGATAGAGGAGGACCAGTCTTCTATCAAGAATTTACATGGAATATTGGCTCCTCTGCTGCATCCTCCAAACAAATTCTCTAGTAAATTACTTAGTCATATTTTAATTAAAAAGAAATATGAATTAAATATATAATGAATTTGGAAAACATCCATAGGAGTAGTATCACCTTGTAAAGTCACATAAATATCAGAGATAGGCCAGGTATCCAGATACACTGAATGAATTTCTAACTACATTCTATTAGCCAGGTAAGTAAACTGGCTTTTTTAAGGAATTATATTCTGCTCTCCTAGCTTATGAGTGTACAGGGTGACAAGGGGAAGTAGTGAGTTTTCCTTCAGGTTATAGACCCCAAACTTTTTGTGTTTCTTTTTATTAAATCTTTTTATTAAATCTTGTGATTAACTTGAATCCATAACAAATCAAGCTTTTCTTTGTTAGGAGAAGCCACATAATTGGTGTCACCAAACAAAATTTACAAGTCTACAGAAATACCATCACAGAACCAGGGCAGGACAAGCTTCCTAAGGCTGCCAAGAAAATTTTCCTAAGGCATAGCTCCAGTACAGAGTGAGTGGCAGATCAGAGCTACTTACTTTCTCTTCTGGAAGGAGGGTAAACCTAAGTATCATTCCATGGGCCAATGGGATCAGCACTGTCTTATCTCAAAAACAACCCTAATACACTGTTGGTGGGAATGTAAAATGGTATAGCCCCTATGAAAAACTGTTTGGCAGTTGCTCAAAAAGTTAAACATAGAACTATCATATTACCATATGGCCCACCAATCCCACTTCTAGATGTACACCTCAGAGAATCAAAAGCAGGGACCCGAACATATATTTGTACACCATTGCTCGTAGTGTCATTATGCACAATAGCCACAAAGTGGAAGCAACCAAATGTCCATCAACAGTTGAATGGATAAACAAAATGTAGTATATACATACAATAGAATATTACTCAGCTGTAAAAAGGAGTGAAGTTCTAATACATGCAACAATGTAGATGAAACTTGAATATATCATGTTGCATAAAATAAGACACAAAAGAACAGTTATTGTATGATTTCACTTATATGAAATAACTCCCAAAATTCATAGATACAGAAAATGGAGTATAGGTTTCCAGGAGTGAGGGTGAAGGGAAATGGGGAGCTAATGTATAATAGATACAGGGTTTCTGTTTGAGCTGATGGAAAAGTTTGGTAATGGATGGTTGTGAGGATAGTACAACAATGTAAAAATGATTAATCCCACTTAGCTATATGCTGGAGAGTGGTTGGGATGGAAAATTTTATGTTTTATATATGTTTCCATAATTAAAAAGAGAGAGAGACTAAAGAGACAATAACAAATACAACACATTATCCTAGGCTAGATCTAATAATGGCAGAGAAAATGTCCAAAAGGGCATTATTGGGATAAGTGAAAATATTGGACTGTAGACTGTATACTTTATGCCAATTTTTAATTATTGAACAGGATAAGTATACTTTATAAGGTTACATAAGTGAATATCACTGTTTTAAGTAAATATCCATGGGCATATCAAGTGTTCAAGGAGCGTGATATACATAATCTACCCTCAAATGTTAAATAAATAGATAAATAGATGAATTAATGAATAGAATAATAAATGTGGTAAAATGTTAAAAGTTGGTAAATTTGGGTGTCTGGGTAGGGGGTATATGGGAGTTCTCTGTATTGGTTTTGTATTGTTTTGAGACTTTCCTATAAGTTTGAAATTATTTCAGATTGAAAAGCTTAAAAAAATAACAAAGCAAAACAAGTAACCTGCCTGAGTGAATTGAAAATAAAGTTATCAACTTCATTAATAATATTAGCTGCCCTGAATTAAAAATGAGGATACTGCTTTGGCAATGAGCACAAGTAACTTGCAATTTTTTCTTTTTCTTTTGGTAAGTCATACTTATAAAATAGTTTTGAAACTTACCATTGGTGAAAATAATTGCTGCATCTTGGACCGTAATTGCTGGTATTAGTAAAAAAAAAGGGGAGAATAAAATCAATAGAAGGACTGGACATCATTTGATTTTGATTTCTCAAGGTGTGTACTCAACCAGTATCAGAATCTTAGAGGGTTTGCTAAAATGTGGATTCCTAGGCTCCATGCCAGACCTGCTGAAAGCATTTCTGAGGTAATCTCTGTGTTTATAACATTCCCTCCCCCCCAATTTATTATCATGCACACTAAAGTTTGAAGACTCTTGTTTTCTTTTTTAAAATTTTCACCAAATATTTAAAAGATATCCCTACTCTCAAGTAACTCAATTTAGTTGGGAAGAGAGAATCATATAGAATATAACTCTTCTCGGTATTTTCTCAGTAAATATAACAGTGGGCCTTTCCCTCACATAATTAACAGACAGAAATTAATCAAGGAATCATTCAAATAATTTTAAGTATCAAGTGGAGAGGAGAAAAGAGGGAGTTATTAATGCTACCTGGGAGAATCATAGAGTTGGGTTTTTAAGACCTAAAATGAATTTTTTTTTCAGTCAGAAAAGAGCTGAAAAGGCATTCCCAGTGGAAGCAATAGGAGATGAAAATGCAATGCATGGAGGAGCTGTAAGATTGTGGAGCAGTAAATTCTGTAAAGCTAGAACATATGCTGGATGTTGGGGAAATTAGTGGTAGAGAACGGAAATGAAAATAGTCAACGTCTTTCTACTCCAATTTGAGGTCTGCTTACAGGACATTTTTTTTTTCCTTCCAAATGTCCCATAGCCATCTCAAGCACGGTGTGACTAAATTTCATCTGAAATTTGCTACTTACTGAGGCAGGCTAGATTAGGGAATCAAGAGATGCATCTGGAACCTGGCAGAAAGCCCATGTGGCCATGGATACCCCACAAGATGGCTGCTGGAAGAATCTTGCAGGAACCCCCATTCAGAACAGGATTTCTACTGGAATCAAGGAGAAGCCCCTGATATTCTCAAGGGGCCTTATCATTGGGTCCTCATCATTGGGTCCGAACCCGGGGCCTCCCCTGTGGTAAACCGGCGCCCTACCAATTGGGCTACAGCCGGCCCCCTAAATAAATGTTTTGATGACAATGATGAGGATGAGGATGAAAACGCATACCAGTCGTTCCAGCAAGCCATACCTCATTGTTTGGCAGAAGTTTATTGCAGACTTTTGCATCTTCTCATGCTCTCCCTCTCTGACAATGTTCTTTCTCTCCTCTCAAAATGTAGAAATCCTACCCATGTTTTAAAGTCAAAGTCCATCTTTCTTCATGAAGTTATTGCTGAGAGATCCTGAGCACTCTGGTGTCTACCTTTCCTGGATTTCTGCAGCAGTCACTGTCTGTGCTACAACAGTCACTTGGGGGAGAATTCCTTACATTCTTTAAATGGGAGTAGGGGTAATATTCAATTATTTAACAAACTGTATGGCATGGATATCAACCAATCAGAAAGAATGCAGACAGGCTGGACCATGGAGCTGGAGAAATGTCTTAGAGGTTCTTGCCCAGCCAAGCATTAACCTTTTAGTTGCAGAGTTTATGGGGGAGAAGCCAGAGAGTCCAGGGTGGGGGTTGGCAGGCTTGGGGAAATTAGGGAGACTCTGGGCCTGGAGAAATGGCTCTTACCCAACCAATAGGGAAGTATTTCAATATTTTAACAACTTAGTACAGGTAAACAGGTATATACTATTAGCTAAACAGGTATCTACTCCTTTGTAGAGGCCACCAAAATCCATTTAATCTTGAGCTTATTATGAGGAGATCATGGCTTACTAAGCTAGCAGTACATGGCAAAGTTGGAGAGGTATCCTTGAATTCTATGCAGGTATTAGGTAATTCCTACCTTTTAGACATGCAACAAGTATTTATTGAGTATCTACTATGTAATAATATGCAGTAGATGGCAGGACAGTAGGATGGACAAGGCAGACATTGGTCCTTGCCTTTATGAAACTTATAGAGTAGGGTGAAGACAAACAAGACAATTACAGAAATAATTTTGTAATTTCAATTGTGATCATTTTTATGAAGGAAAATGAAGGAGTCTGTGACATAGATAAATAACTGCATAATGGGAGTTAGAGCAGGCTTCCCGGGGAAAGCAGTAGTTTAGTTAATTGAAGAATGAGAGGGGATGATCTTGGAGAATTCTAAGAATTTGGAACAATGTTTGCAAAGGCCCTGATGCAGGAAGAAGCTTGGCAGAAAGAGAAAAAGTAAGTGTGTCTAGATTATGGTGAGTAAGGAAAATAACGGTACAACTGCTGGATCATGCAGATCCAGATCATGCAGCTCTTTAGAAGAGTAGCTATGCCATTTATTGTCCAAACTGGGGTACTTTTCCAGTGAACAGAAGCAATATTAATAATGGTTTTTGGACAAATGGAATGGACTGGGACTATAACAGTAAGTATGGTATACTACTTACAGATTACACTTTTTTTTTAACTTTATGGGAAGCCATGGGAGATTTTTAAGCATGATTTTATTTGTATTTAAAAAGATTTCCTTGACTAATTTGTGGACAATAGGTTCAAAGGGATCAAAAAAAGAATATAAGGAAAGTAGTAAGGAGGCTAATGCAGTAGTTCAAACCAGAGCTGATGTTGCCTTCATAGTAATAGGAATGGAAAAAATGGGAATAGATTCAAGACAGGCAGAGGGATAGGGGATTTTTAGAGTGGAGTTAGGGATATGTATAACATTTTTCTAATTTCTTTCTTTATTCTACAAGTTTTATTGGGCACTGTAATGGTTTGAGTTTGAATTAATTATGAATTCCAAAAATATAAATTAGATTATGTTTGTAAGCTCATCTGTTCATCTGGGCATGATTAAGTTATGAGTAGGGCATTAATTGCCACGTCAGTGAGACGTTGAGCCCCACCCCT
>PVKH010001614.1:0-29866 GCA_004027955.1 Chaetophractus vellerosus
ATAAAATAACAGACAAAAGGCAGCTTAACAAATTATGGAAGCATTACTTTAAAAAAAAAAATCCTGTTCTGGCACATTTATCTTATTTAATCCTAAAAGCAAGCACAATTGTTTCCCCAGTGTTCTGAAAGATGACTAAGTGAGCACAGATTGGTTAAATGACATGCATCATTCATTTTGCAATTCAATTTTATACTAGCACTGTTATGTAAATGCTTCAGCATGCACATCTTATATCTGTAATTAGAATGTGAGCTCTTTGAAGGCAAGTAACATATATCTTTCTGGTTTAGTATGAAATTTTGCACAAAATAAAGATTATTAAGGAGATAGAAAAAAAGAAGGATAATTAAAGGGAAAAATTTTAAATGAGAGGATATATTTTTGAAAGGGAAAATCATCTTGAAAGCTTTTTAAAATGTAATAAATGTGAAATGCAGAATGGTGAAAGAGAGATCTGTTACTAAATAGTTAATTACATTTGTAACATAATAGAAAACCTAAAAATACCACACGCTTGTTGGTAAAATGATAGTTTCTCTCCAGCAGGCACATAAACCACATTTGGAATACAGTTTTTGACTTGGGGTTTATAAATAGATAAAATACTGTCAAAGAGAAGCAAAGGATAGAAGGCGGGCAAGAGCAAATAGAATTAAAGAAAAATATTAAATGCTATTACCTCAGATTTATGTTAAAGAATTCAAAAGAAATTAGGTAAGAAACTAAACGGGTAAAGTAATAGCAATTCTAGCTGAAAAACATATAAAAATAAAGTATTATTCTGAAAGGAGATATATGCTTGCTGTTACTTAAGAATATAAAATCCTACTATAGAAAATAAGAGAAGCAAACAAACAAGAAGGATAGATGGAATTAAAGTGGCTTGAGAGATACATTAGGCACCGATAAAGTAGGTGCAGCACATGCTTGTCAACAAAGGGAGGGATTAAGAGTCAAATAAACATCAAATTAAGTGTCAAATTAAGCCTCAAATAATCATGAGGCACCAAATTTTCCTGTGACAGCCCTTATTCAGGAGGTCTTACAAAGGTAACTTATTGCTTACACTCACTTTAGCCCACGTGAGTTAAAGTCATGGCCGCACAGCAGTTATAGGTGAGCTTTGGCCAGGTGTACTTTCCCCTGTGTCTCTTTGATAAAGAACTGTAGTCCAGCACCCTTGTTTACCCCCAGCTCTTGTCCCCATAACTACTGCAAGTGGGGCAGATTCACAGGACAGAAAGAAAGACAGGACTTATAAACATTGTGTAACTCAGAACTAAGTGTGATATCTCCACACCACTTTTACCCTAGCCTAAGTGTGCTAATCTACTCTCTCTTTCCACTTGTTTCTTGTGGTATATTTTTTAAAATGATAATATAGACCAAGTGTTTCAAAGCATCCTAATTTGAGCATCTGTTTCACAACCTCTGGGACAGCCTGCCTGGTAGTATATGTAGAGGGTACCACTGCTCACTATTTCCCAATGGGGCAGGAGACTTTGTCTGAATCTCAGCCATCAGCTATCAACAGTGCTTTTTTTTCTTTTCTTTTCTTTTCTTTTTTTTTTTTTTGGCCACGCTACTAGAAAAACGGAAGTTACCCTTCAGGTTGCCAAATAAACAGTCAAAGGTTCTTCAAGTTAGGTTGCCCCTGAATATTTTTTTTAACTGAAGATCTTCTATTGGTCACTGTAAGGAGACTCTAAACAAGAACTCCTTGTTGATTACGTAAACCACTGCTATAGGATCCAGGCTCTCATATATAGCAGGAAATCTTGGACAAGCAGATTCACTTCTCTTTACTTTAGGTTCTCTTTCTGTAAAATGGAGATAATTATACAGCGTATTTGGTAAAATATTGCAAAGATGTAATGAGATCCTTCATTTAAAGTATTTCGATGCAGTTGAATAATGCTATAACTTTACAAAATAAAGTATACATGTTATTACTTTTTATCCTGTTCTCTTAAAAATACCAATTTTTCAGCACTATATTGATATAATTCAAGCAGTTTAAATCTCATGATAGTTTATATTTAAATAGAAGAAAATTAAAAATTAATTTAAATGATTTAATTTAAAAATATATACTCATATTGTGAAATTACAAAGCAAAGCTTTTTGCAACATCACAACAGCTAGCCTAGGTCATAAAATCAGGGAAGATAAAACTGAACATGATTAAATTTTATGTGACTAGTGACATGTTGAACATGCAATGCCTGTACTTAAGCTCACGATTATATGCAATTTAGACATATTATAACTTTTGGTATCTTTTTATCACCAACCATCCTAAAAGCTAACATGTATTAACTGAATACAAAAGTGCCTGAGTTCTGAATGAGTGTGAGCTATGTGTCTATGATTAAACAACTTTTTTTTTTCAAATCGGTAAAAAACCCTTATGGAATAAATGTGTTTGTACAGTGGTGACCATTTGTCATGGTAGGCTCTGACACAGGCATTAAAGCACTAACCACTTTGGACAATATGTCATAACCAGCCAATTGGAGGGCAGTAATGAAATACTTGGCTTACCATTCTATACTAGAGACATCTGTTTAGCTTAGTAAGCTAGTAACACCACACACTATCAGAATTTGGATCATGTCAATGTCACACTTTATTTCATTTTTAAAACATTGAAACAACATTGAAAAACCATTCTATATATCTTAAACATTTTGAATATTGATTACATGAAGCATCATGGAAAATGTTTATGACAATATTTTAAATGAAAAAAGCAATATATATAACATTGTAACTACACTGTATTTTATTTACATAAGGTTATGTCATATAAAATTTACATTTATGTAAAATTATATAAAATTCTTCCTCATATATAAATTTAAGAAAAGTAAAGATTTGATTTTGGGGGAAACAGCTATATGGGTGATTTTTTTTTTCTTGTTTTCAATTGAAAGTTAAATAATAGATTATAGCAGCTAATTTTTTGTTTACAATATGCAGAACACTGTATATTAAGTGTTTCACTTACATTAAAGTATTTCAATCTTCAAAACAACTCTATTAAGTAATATTATTTCCATTTAACAGACTAGTTAATTGAGACTTAGATGAGTTATACAACTTGCCCAAGGTCAAATAATTAGCAAGTAGAGCTGGGCCTAGAACCTGGATCTGTTAAACATAAACCCATATTTGTAATAAGTATGTTTTAAAAGAAAGAAAGTCTGCTTTATATAGCTTCTGTATATTATTATGATTTATGAATAAACATATGTAAGCATCGATGGCTTTTTTCTGGGAAGTAGGGTGACCAACTTGTCCTGATTTGCCTGGGACTCCCAGTTTTAACCCTGAAAGTCCCACATCCTAGAAACCCCTCAGTTCCAGGCAAACCTCCGATAACTGGTAAGCCTAGCAGAAAATAATATTTCACCTTGAAAAATCCCAATGGTTCATAAACTTTACTCTCAAACTCAGATATCTGAATGAAAAGTAAGAGAAGTGAAAAATTTTAAAGAGAACTTCTTCAATTTTTAAGTACCAAGAAATGAATGTTTTCGAGTAGCAGAGCTTTCATTGTCTCCTTCCCTGGAAATTATTTCTAGAAAACTGAGCAGTTGGCAGTAGCCTCCTTAAGTGCATTTTGCTACTAGTACCGGAAAGGAACAAATAGTTTTGTGGAAGCAGTGCCCCCACTCCCAGTTTGAATGGGAATCAGGGCAGGAGCAATAAGCAGAAATTGCATTTCATGAAAGATCTGAAGAGCAGCCTCTCTAGTTCCTCCTTTGCTTGACAGACTTGCTTTTGGGGGCTTTGTTGTAAAAACGCAGCTCCACAGCAGACCTCTCAACCAACATACTCCCTCATCCAGATCTGGCTCTATTTCTCTGAACAACTTCTCACTGCCACCACCTGGAGAATTGCAAAGGATTCCCCTTTAAAATACTTCCCTTTCCTCTGTTTGGTTCATGCCCCTCCTCCCATGTCCTCTAAAGTGACTCAAATGTTCTGTCAGTCTAAGTGCAAAACTATTTTTACCACAGTGTTCAGGAATCTCTGGGCACAAACTGTGTACAGATTAGGTAAATTACAGGTGCTCGGGTTCATGTTACTCATTTAGCTGCTGCAAGTTTAAAGCACTAATCTGCCTCTTCTAAATTTTCCCTTTTGGTCAAGGGGGCCCATCCTTTACCTTCAATTCTTTAGAGCTACTGGAGGATCTTGGTAACTGATCCTACTTCTACCCTGGGGCTAGAGAGATTGAACTCTGTTTATTCTCTCTCTCTTCTCACCTTTCTCTTTTCTTTCCTCCACTCCCATTTTCTCTCTTCTCTCTCTTTTCATCACTATAAAATTATAATCATTTTCTGCCTGATCCTTAGTTTTACTTTCTCAGCTATAACTGGAACTGCCTTCTTTGAAACCAACTATACAAAAATATAGCCAGACCCCTAGATTTAACCCACAAAAATCTCTTCACCATTTTCTGAGAACCCCTTGGCTATGCCTGTTTCTTCTTGGAGTTTTCTCCTTCCTGGGATTTCCAGCAGTTTCCTTAAGACACCACTATCCACTTCCACAGATTTGTTAAAATGCTTCCAATTTGGTCCCTAGAAATCCCAACCAACATTTCAGGAACTTCTGTCCCCAAACCATCTTTTCCCAAGCTTCCCGTTCAGGAAAAACTTTGTCCCTCAGTAAACTGGAGGTACTTAGAGGGCATAAAAAAATGAAATTCTGTTATTTTTTTCACTGGTTTCAATTTTTTTCTCCCCTTTTAAAATTCATATAAATAAATCCCCAAATTATCTTAAACATCATTTTCACCAAATCTAGATTTTTATTTAATTCACTATGACTATTTCAGTCAGAGGCCTTATCAGTTGGGTAAGGGAAGGAGGGGAATTAATATATCTTGAGTGCATATTCCAAATTATGGACTCAGCATATGTTATTTCATTTAATTCTAGCAATAAGCTTATGCTGTATATATTACATATTTAATCTCTTATATTTAGATCCTGTTTTGCTCCAAATCTCTTTCCATTATTTACACCATCTTCCCAAAGGCTCAGAGCTAAACTCCATCACTGACTGAACTAGTCATGCACCTTCTTTCCCTTCCACTCTTCTCCACAGAAAAGAAGAATTTGTCATATTCAAACTCCTTTTCAGATGATGGGAAGGAAGTGCGTTTGCAAATAATTAAGCATGAAGTAGAATAATAGAGTGACAAACTATTTGAAAACTTGTATAATTATTTAATTTTATTGCTAATCTAGTTTCAATTTTTTAAAGAATGAAATCTAGGCTCTTAAAGTGATTTATTAATAATTCTTAATATAATTATTTCCTTATTATTATTATTCCCTTTTCCCAAAATTTATATATATATATTTCAATTATTTAAAGTTTGGGGGATTTCAGTTTACATAAACCCTTCAGCACCTGTCAATGTTTGTGTCTCCAAGTTCTAATGAGAAATATTGTAATTGCAATTACAGGCATCTCACATTTTGTAAACAACTTGAGTTCCAAGAGTTCACTGGTTAGTTGTTTGGAATCAGTGCATATTTTCCCATTGACCTAATCGAAAAAAGGATGGTTATTTCCCAAGCTGGCATTTCTTTCTCCTTTTCATCCACCATCCCCCAAACCTACAAAACAACAACAAAAATAAGGGAAAAGCCTGTTTCAACCAAGGTGAATGCAAACACTAATTTTACTGACCTGGGTGCTAGAGCATGTGAAAGAAGGGTCTTTGTAATCTAATAAGAAGCAAAAATTCATTAAGTGAAGGATGAGTTCACACAAAGAAAAGCTATCCCTCTCTGTGATGTTGCCCCTGATCAGCAACCCAAAGCTTTTGCTAAGTTTGTTAGACTCTTCTCTTTTACATTTCTGTACTTGCTGCTTTTCCAGTGGTGACCCTTGGAGGAAAGAAATAGAAAGGAGAACGTGCCATCTTCCATATTCTTAAGTAGGTTCGTTACATGCATACTCTCAAACATCTACTTCATATGTCTTAAAATCAGTGGTAGGCCTAAAAATGGTACCACCTTCGAAATTACTAAGACCTAAGCTTCAAACTTCCTTGAAAGATATGCTTTTCTTAGCATAAGAACCCTTCAAAATAGGGGTGTCTTTTGTCATTATACCAAGTTCATGGATGAAAATAAAATTCCAAGTATTTGAGACATGATGTTTGACTAAGGCCGCAAAGGCCCAAACAAACAAAAAACATGGCTGTACTCTAGACCGTGCACATCCAAGTTTCAGAGCTATTTCTCTCATTTCTCACTTCTAAGTCGCTTTCACTCACCCTCCTTGAATTTATCTCTATGAAAAGAGGGATCATTTTTACAATCCCTTCAGCCTTAGCTCTCAGGACATGAGCTGGCACTTATTAAGCACCAAATAAATGATGAATAAATGAATTTCAATCATTGTCATATTGATAATCTTAGCAATAATGCCATATATAATTCTACCAGTTAAAAAATAACTTTTCAAATTGCCTTCACATTTTTAATAGGCAGCATAGAGTAGTGGTTAAGATCAGAAGCTAATTTTCCATAATGGATGTTAGATCATACCCTGAACTATTGTAGTCTTCAATCTCTTGTGTCTTAACGGCTGACTTTAGAAACCAGGAGATTGGTGAGTATTAGATAAAATACCACAAAGGAAATAATGGCTTCTTATTGCTCTTCACTGTGCTTCCTACTGTTACAAAAGCTTAAAATGGTTCTCAAAGTTGATAAGGAATCCTGCAGCCTCACTATAACTGAATCATAAAAGCCAAAAATGTCAAAACATAATACCCCATGTCTAAAGCCCAATAGGAAGAGACTGTGAAGAATTATCTTTTGCAATAAGTGACTTGAGTCAAAAATTTAGCTAGTTCCAAGATTACCTGACAGTTGATTCCTTGCATTCCCTGCATTTGCACTCATAATAAAGTGAAGTCACAAAGAACATAGCCCATAGTCATCCCTGCTTGTGACAGAACAAGAAAACCATGTGTTTCTCTTTCGTTTTTCAGGTACTGTGTATAAATGCCAAAACCAAGGTTGACTGGCAAACTAAAGGTCACTTATAGGTGGAAAGATCCCTCCAGCCCTTGGTATCGAACACAAAATAAAACAAGAAAAGAGAAAAACAAAATTCTCCCTCTAAAAGCTATGCTTTATTTCCTTCATAAGAAATAGTCATAGCCCTGACCTAGGCTTGTGTTTCAAATGATAACTAATGTTCTTCAAGCAGCTAATGTCAAGCTAGCTGCTTCACATGCATGATCTCGTTTGATTGAATCCTCACCAAAATTCTATAAGGCAACCACTGTTACCTAGAAGAAATCGTGGCCTAGAACTTAACCATGGTGACACAAATAGAAATTATCTAGGATTTGAAGAGTGTTCTTGGAATCCAGGGCACCTGCACTTAACCCTTGTACTGTACTGCCTCCCCACGCACCATACTTGGGCATTTTGACCCTGTAGCAAAACTGCAATAAAAAATTTCCATTTCTATTTTCTTGCTTGTGCCTGGGTTGCTACCTTTCTCATCTGAACTCTATGAAACAACATATTCAGGGTCAATGGATAGTGAGAATTCAAATGAAAAAGCATTGAGCATACAGTGAGTAGAACACGACCATGACACAGCCATCTTGGGGTGGGCCACGGGTGAATCCTGAAATATCAAGTAGCATGGGGTGAGTCTTGCTTTCACTAAAACGACTTTTAAGGAGAAGTTATTACATGTATTGCACCCCCATCCAACATCCTGCCCTTTAACTCATAGGTACTACTGCTCCACCATGGATGGATGCAGAATTCAGATCTTGATTGCCCCCCAAATAAAGTCAAGGAAGGTATCTATGGAAGGAACCAGATTGTTGTTTCATAGAGTAACATGGGATCTGAGTACCCTCCAGCCACCCCCTCCAGCTCCCACATCATCTTACAGCCTTAGTAAAAGAGAGGAAAGAGATTTACCTGCTGCTATTGAGGCTGAAGCCTGAAAGTCATGTGTAACCTTTGAAAGACTGTAATGGTTTTAATCACAGGAATGGCATCTTTTTGACAGGCAGGAGAGAGAAAAGAGCTGAAGCACTCTGAAAATATTAACCAAGCTATTTTGGAGCAATGGCTATTGCCTTTGAAATCTTTCATCGTGGGTCTATACTTAGAATTCATATGAGTTCAGGGGGAGGGGAATGGGGTAGTGTTAATCCCCAGTTGTTTTGAAGTTGTCCTATAAGCAGGTGAGCATATAAACCGTCCAAAATGGAAACTTTCGATGCTTTGTTAATATTGTGTGGTTCTCTGTGTATATTTTAATTTGACCTTTTCTCTATATTGGTTGTCAGATTATTCTGGGGGGAGGGTATCACTACTCAGTTTTCATTCAAACTAGATGTTCAGGAGAGCAATAGCTGTAATCACATTGGGAGACTGATGCTCTAAGACAGCTAAAAGTTGGATTGAGTTTCAGGAGCTACTATATATAAAGCTGGTGACTTATGTCACTGCACTAATTAAATGCCATCTGGGTGGTTCTTCTGGGTTTTTGAGCCCATCACCCAGTTCAGACAGAGTCAGAAGCCAAGGAGGAGAACATGATGATGGACCTTTTTGAAACTGGCTCCTATTTCTTCTACTTGGATGGAGAAAATGTTACTCTGCAGCCATTAGAAGTGGCAGAGGGCTCTCCTTTGTACCCAGGGAGTGATGGCACCCTGTCCCCCTGCCAGGACCAAATGCCCCTGGAAGCCGGGAGCGACAGCAGCGGAGAGGAGCATGTCCTGGCGCCCCCGGGTTTGCAGCCTCCCCACTGTCCGGGCCAATGTCTGATTTGGGCTTGCAAGACATGCAAGAGGAAATCTGCTCCCACCGACCGAAGGAAAGCTGCCACTCTGCGCGAGAGGAGGAGGCTAAAGAAAATTAACGAAGCCTTCGAGGCCCTGAAGCGGAGGACTGTGGCCAACCCAAATCAGAGGCTGCCCAAAGTGGAGATTCTAAGGAGCGCTATCAGCTACATCGAGCGACTGCAGGACCTGCTGCACCGGCTGGATCAGCAGGAGAAAATGCAGGAGCTAGGGGTGGACGCCTTCAGCTATAGACCCAAGCAAGAAAATGTAAGGCCAGATGCAAACAGGGCAGGGAAAAGTAAAAGCTGATTAAACGCCTTTCTAGGGCCTTAACTCCAGCTGCTTGGTCTCCTTTCCCTTCCCTCTTCCTCTCCCACCCCTCCTGCTTCCTCTATATTGAACCCCCAGTGACCCGTAAAGCTGGGGTGCAGGCAATAGGCAGGAAAGGCGTACGGGGCCCCAGAAGGCGGGGGGGGGGGAGGCACTCCCACAAAGAGCCCCCCGCCATCCCCACCCCATCCCCGGAACCGATGTTTCTTTCCTAATCTGGGGCCTTGGTTTTCCATCTAGCTTGAGGGTGCGGATTTCCTGCGCACCTGCAGCTCCCAGTGGCCAAGTGTTTCGGATCATTCCAGGGGGCTCGTGATAACTGCCAAGGAAGGTAAAGTAAAGGAAAGGGCATAGGGCTACACCAGAGAATGTCTCGGGACCGGGCGGGAGTTTGGGACAGGAAGGGCTGGGAGCTAGAGGGGGGAAAGCGCCCTCCAAGAAGCGCGCTTTTTGCGCGCAGAAGGGACCCGGTCCTTCTGCGCTCCCAAAGCGGCCTCGCGCCGGGCGCGGGGCTGCTGGTTTTTCCTTCCTGGGGCGTTATGTTTGTTTGCGTGTGTGTTCCTTTTCTGCTCTCAGGCGGGGCAAGCATTGATTCGTCGGCATCCAGTAGCCTTCGGTGCCTTTCTTCCATCGTGGACAGCATTTCCTCAGAGGAGCGCAAACTCCCCTGCACGGAGGAGGTGGTGGAGAAGTAACTGGCATCCCGCGCTTGGAACGTTCTCCACGCTGCAGAAAGATCCCACCCACTCCCCTCCGCCTAATCCTTTCGATTAGGTCACATTACATTAATACTGAGGAGGCCAGACCCAAGAGTTTATGAAAAGACAAGAGAATATTCACAAACGAAAATTCTCAGAAACTTTTGTGCCCGCACTGATGGAAAAGCTTTTTTTGGTGTTAGGATTTTTTGGGGGGGCGGGGGGTCTAGCAATCTTACTTTGCTTTTGTTTGGTTGGTTGAATTTGTAATATATTTACTTTTATTACAGTGATTCTTTTGTGCCACATTCAGAAAGAAATTCATTCCTGTCTAAAGCAAAGTGGGAACGTTGCATTTTAATGTTAGTTATTTAATCTATTTTTGTAAATAATCTTAGTACTTTCATTTTTTATGTAAACCTAAGAAATATATTTTACATGTGGAATGATGCATTGTATATAAAATGTGTGAGGATCCTGCTATTGTAATAATTTTTTAAAAGTATTTCTATATGAACAGAGTTGGTTCTAATTTAATTCAGCTGGAAAATGTTGAGGGCATGTGTATATAAATAAAGAGGAGACATATTTTGATTTAGACACACACAAGCCCATTTATTTGGGTGTTTTCTTTAAGGCTATGTTAAAGGGATAAAAATGGGTGTTTTTTTGTTTGTTTGTTTGTCTAAACTAAACCAGACCCTTTTCCATGTCGTGTGGACCTCACTCTTGTGAAGTGAAGTGTATTCAGGGGCATCTGTCCTTTCCTCCTTTTATCAGCATATTTTCATTTGTTTGTTTTCTGTTTTAACAGTTCTGAACCTGGAGATCTGGCTGAGATTTACTTACCCAAAGTTAACAACCGAATTTCCAATTCAGTAAAATCTTACTGTTGCAAGAAATTGCCACATAAACTCTTTGCTTATTTCCCGAAGAGATCTTCAGCTGATTTAGCCCAAATTACTTTCCCTCTTTGACTTTCCAGGCCTCTCCTTTCACTAGAGTGGCCAGGGGCTGTGCAGGCCTTTGGTCCCTTCCCAGTTTTCTTGAAGTAGACTCCTTACTAGAAGGCTGGAATATCCTCAAGGCCTCTTTTGACTTAGATTTGCTTTCCAAATAGATAAAAGAAGCCAACAATCTGTCAGTTGAGGTGGAGCAGGCTTCTTTGAAGGGAATATTGCTCCATGAGAGGGAAGGGTTAAATGGTTGAGGGCAAAAGACAACAACACACATGAAACCTCTTAGCTGGGCCAAACAGCAAAGCCCCAGAGAGGCTGGAAGCCCCAGGAGCTCCTCACCGTGAGGGTTTTACAAGTGTGCCAGGTTTGTTTATCCTGTAACCTCAGGAAGAAACGACCACCAAGAAACACAGTGGGAAATGAAGCAGAGCAGAGGAGCAAGCAGTTTCTTTTGAATTGCTACTTCTCTCTTACATTCTATAAAAGGTACCTTCACTTGCTTCCCACCCTTCCACATCCCCCAGCCCCCTAAATTCTACCTTACCCTTTCCCCCTTTCAGCTAGTCCCCAGGTCACAGGTGTAAAAATCAAACCAAATTCAGCGTTTCCCAGTCCAGCCTCTTTTCTTAACCTTCCAAGGGCTAGACCCTGTGGCTCTGGGCAATTCAGAAGTTACAGAAACCACTGCAGGCAGCGCCCCCTGCAGGCAGAGTCCCCTGCAGGCAGACAGCAATTTCTTGCCCCTCTTTCCATTTCAAATAAAGGTCTTGTCCTGGAGGTTTTAGTTTTCTGAGCATATGGATAATTCTAGTCTCTTCAAGAATATTTTTTAAATGTATAAAGTCTCATAGAGAAAAATGACATTGGCATGTTATATCTCTTACAGGTTTGAGAGAAGCAGGTAAAAAGTTTAGTGTGTGCAAAGAGCTGAGCCTCTGTGAGGGATGACTATCTGGATCAAATCCAGGCTGCTACTGAGTAGCCCTGGGCAAATCACCGTTCTGGTCTCTCATTTATAAAATAATGGGGACACTATAATAGTACCTAACTCCTGGGGTTGTGAAGATTCACTGAGATAACACATTTAAAGTGCTTAGTCAAAAGAGGGCATAAAATAAACACTAAATATCAGATCTCTTTATTTTTCATTAATAAATCTAAATTAAACATCAAGAGACTTTTCCTCGACCAAAAGTCACAGTTCCTTCAGATTTGGTTTTCCAGCCTTTGCTGACTCCAGCTGGGGAAAGTATTAATAATAATGAAAGCAGCAACAACATGAATGACCATTCTTAGCATTTTACATATTAACTCATATAATCCTAAAACAGTCTGGGAGAGGTACTGTTACTACTTCTATCTGAAAGAAGATGATCCTTGGGAACAAAGAGGCCCCTGCTGGTACGCATAGTGCCAGGACTTGGAAGCAGGCAATATGGATAGCTTTGAGCCTGTGCTCTCAACTCACCATGCACCCTCAAAGAAGGTCTTGGGAAATTAAAAAGGAGTATTTTATGGTCTATGGAATAATTTGGCTCACTTTGACAACTGTTCCCAGAAAGCTCTATCTCAAGAGTGGCTAGCTAGTAAAATACAAATTAGAGCAGCAAATTTCATTAAAAAGCAAATGAAAACGCACTTCATTTTTTTTTTTTAAAGATTTATTTATTTTCTTACATATCTCCCCTTCCCCCCGCTGCGGGGACAGCGCCGAGAGTGGTCACTGCGCAGATGTGGCTTTCCCCGCTCATGGGCGGCTTCTGCGTCCGTTCACGGCTGGCTTTCAGTTCGCGGGTGGCTGGCTGCGCTCCATTCGCGGGCGACCTGCCCTGCCCGTGGTGGCTTTGCCCTGTCCATGGCAGCTTTTTGCCCTGCCCACGGCGGCTCTGGCCCGCCCATGGCAGCTTGCCATTCTCAAGGCGGTCTGCCCGCTAAGAGAGGTCCCCGGGAACCGAACCCGGGGCCTCCCATGTGGTATGCCGGTGCCCTATCCACTGGGCTATCAAGCAGGCCCCGAAAACGCACTTCAAATGATCCAATCAGAATGTGTGAGTACATTTCAATGGTGTGTATATGAATTAATCATGCTTACAGTTGTTCTCAGAATTTTTTTCCCCTGAGAGTCAATAAAGACTTGCCCTAATACATATATATACATACCCACATTTCTAAAAATTGGATTCATTCTACAACTAAAACCAAACATCATAATTAACAAAGTGAATTCATTTACTTTGTGATGATACATATATTTACAAACAAAATTTGTGTTATAATCTCCTCAGCAATAGAATGCACGAATTCATGGAACTTGCTTGCTAATAAATTTTATTCCGCCTTTGTGAACCAAATCCTCTCTATATCTCTTAGCTGAGTAACTTGAGAAATTGTTTGGAATAAGTTTGCCTATAGAAGTCTCTTCATTAAATAGAGCAAATATTTCTCAAAGACTTCCTGTGACCTCCTCTGCTGTAGCTGACATGTTAGGCTTTCCAATGAAATCCATGGTGTGTTTGCAATTAAAATGTTTTTGTTTGATATTAATGATGATAATCTTTTCCAAGGCCAAAGCCAAAACAAACAGGCCTGGCTGTGGAAGCAGAAAACCAAGAAGTAATTGCTTGGTAAAGATAAGCAGTTTGGGAATTGATCTGAGCCTCTTTCTAAGGGTAGGTTTAAAGTTATCAAGTATAAAATAATGAACGATTTTCTCTTTTTATAATACTTTAGAAATAATTTGTGGAACGTCAAATGTCAGCTTTCTCAAACTAACTTTAACCACCACACCTGGATCATTGAAATTCAAGCCTCAACATTGTGGAAATCCACTCATGTCCAATAGCCTCATATTTTCCCCCCTACTCTTTCATATGCTTTTGGATGGGGGGTGGGGGATTTTGAAATTCAATGTGCTCAACTCTTTTTGAAACTGGCAGAAAAAGCTTTGGGATCTAAGCTTATCCTTAAGCCTCATCTATCCTTAACACTTTTTTTTTTAAGTTAGAAGAATTTACCCATTTGTGCTTTTCTTTTAGTAATATTTTCTCCCATTTCTTCATCTGAAAACCCCTCCCAAAACACCAAATTTGAAAAACAAATGTTTTAGTTTAAACTTCGAATTTTTAAATATTTATTTATAATTTATTATTATATTATAGGTTTATATGAAAAAATCACACAGAAAATAGAGAGTTGCCATATATACACCATTATTAACACTTTGCATTAGTGTGGTAACTCCATTACAATTGATGGAAGAATATTATTATAATTGTACTATTAACAATAATCCATAGTTTACATTAAGGTTCACAGTTTGTGTTGTACCTATGTGTTTGGTTTTTTAAAATTTTTATTCTAGTAACATATATACAACTTAAAATTTCCCCTTTAATCACATTCAAATATATTATTGTGTTGTAAATTATGTTCCCAACATTGTGCTATCATCACCACCATCCATTACCAAAACTTTTCTATCACGCCTAAGCTTTGAAATTTTATTTCATAATCTAATGCATTAGTAAATTAGCAGTAACATTATTTCCTCAAACAGCCAAGCCATCAAGACATTATTATCAAACAGGCCTGTCCAGACACTCCCTTAATCTCAAAAGAAAGGTTAACAAAAGCTGATCTTCAGTCCTAAAACTTTTGCTCTGAAAAAGCAATTTTTTGGCCAGCCTAGTTCAGAGTCAGTCTGTGAGCTGGAATGGCTATGCCATGTGCTGGAACAAAGATAATGCTGCAAGAACTAGTTACTTTCTCCCCTCTCAAGGCTGCTAAAAGTCCTTACTTGGGCCTTTGATCTCTCCTGGGAGTCTTCGAATTCAAGCAGAGGCCAATGTCTTCCTCAGCTGTCTTCTCTACAAATTCCTCCAGCAGCTCTGGCAGGTACTAATGTGTTTACTTAGGTGTGCCTGGTTCCCAGAGCTAATAGCAATTAGAAATTGTTTAGCACATTGTGAAGTCATCTATAATAAACACAAATATCAAGAATAACTTTTTGTCCAGGAGTGAGTTCAGATCTGCAGATAGGGTAGAAGTGAATTGAAATGGGCTTATCTTTTTACATGTGTTTGGTTTCTCCCTCCAAGGAAACCATGGAGAATTTTCAATAATGCTAAATTCTAGAATTGGCAAAATTTACTAGGAAAGGAAGCTCTGAGCATCATTTTGCTGGTGTAGTCTGTCCATCAACACTAGGAAGTTGTTACAATGCTTGAATTAAAATAGGTTCCATTTTTTAAAAGACTTGATCATTACTTAAAGGTCTTTGGCAAATAAAACTGGCTTATAAGTCTAAAATATAAGAAAAACAAATATGTTGCATGTATTTTTTTCAGTGTGAATTTAAAAATATTAAAAAAGAAACTATCTATCTAGTTCACCAGAATCTTGTGGAAACTAATTTACAGTAACAGGAGTGGTGAAACTGTCTTCCCCTGAGCTGCCTATTTTAAGGCTTTCCTAGCAGACAGCGGGTGTTGGAATATCGTTTCTAACAGCCTATTTACGTATTAAATAAATGTGAGTTTTCTCTGCATGTATGAAATTCACTTCTCTAAAGAAAGTGGAAAGCAGGAGCGAAAGTCAACATAATCTCACTTTGAGTAAAAGTGGGGCACATAATTACTAGAGCTTTTAAAAGTGATTCAAATATTTTTCCAAATGTCCTGTTCAATTTCTCCATTAAAAAAAAAAAGCTCTTTATAGTTTACCCAGTTTCCCATTTACCTCTCTTAAGATCTCTCCAGGGGACCTCTCCCAAATTGGGAGACCCCAGTCAGATTTGAGATACTGGCTTCCTTCCTTCTGTGTATATTGTTTCCCTTATTTATTAATTTATTTGCTTAAATAATTCTTTATGTATCTTTCTCTTCCTGCCCCTGACAGCGGTTTAAAAGTTTTGTCTCCTTTTTACTTTGGTACTCTGGGATCCTATTTTCAACACTTGAGTTCCAAGGACCCTCAATCCAGGACCCTGTTTCCCCCCTAGCAAGTCCCATTAAGCTGCCAGGAGCTTGCGTTTTCTGGGCTTCTTTAGTTCCACTTGGCCGCGGTACTGTGGTAAATTTGTTTTGAGATCACTTTTTTTTTGTGATCTTTACCAAAGACAGCCCTAACCTCTGACAGCTACCATTACTGATAGAGCCTCTTCAGCGTCTTCCCCCAGTTTTTGTGAGTTTCTGCTCTGCCACGAAGAATGCTCACTGAGCTTGGATTCATTGAAGAAGAAAACAAACAAACAAACAAACAAAATCTACTACTAGGAGCTCCAGCTCTGGTGACTGGATGCCTAGCTTCCAATTCTGTGTGACCTGGGGCAAATTACCTAGCCCCTCTGAGCTCCTGTTACTTCATTTTAAAAATGGGGCTTATAGTGGTTCCCATAGGCTCTTTGGGATTGTAAAGTGAGTTAATACATGGAAAAGGGTTTGTAAATAGTAAACTATCATTAATTGTTAGCTACAAATATCCCATGGGATTGGATGCAGAGTACATTAGTGTCTGGTGGAAAAAATTAGCTGAAAGGCGATAGGAAGCATGACCTCTATTTCTACTTCAATTTTAAGGACCAACTTTGTGCCCAAATCATAAATCTGTGCACAGCTTTATTTTAGTTGTGGCCAAACGTGCTAACCTCTGGACTCCACGGCCAAAGAAATGTCATACTGCTGCTGACCAGAACCTGTGGGATGTGGCTGAATTCTTGGGTGAGAATATCTGCCCACTTCTGTATTTCAGTGGTAAGGACGAACTTGGATTCAAATGTTTCCAGGGACGTGGTTGGAGTCTTTGATACTGTCCCCCACTCTACTGCCTTATCTTGTATAGCCAAGAGTACAATATTCATTTAAAAGGCATTGCCTTGTTAATAGACCAAAACAAGTTGCGGGTGGGTTTTCCACTGGCCAGGCGATTAAGCAGTCCATTGCTGTGAGAAAGAGCCTGATTTTCAAGGGTGGCTCTTTCCCCTTAGCGGTGAGGCAAAATCGGGACAGGGACGGGAACGTCACTGCTAACCGTGCGGCTGCCATCTACCACTTCCCCATCCCTAGTTTTTGTGGCCTTCACTTCAGAGAGCAAATCTCACCCTGAAAAAAAGTTAGCATCTTCCTCTCCGGTCGCTGCAGATGCAGGATCAGTTAGCCAGCGTTGCTTTCCGAAAAACAATTTTGCGGAAAATACAATAGGAAGGAACCCCAATCTCCACAAACTTGGAGCCACAACATTCACTAGACTCTAAGGCATAGATAGAGGTGAGAACACTACCTCTTCCTTTAGTAGGGCCGCTAGCCCTGCTGCAAAACCCAGGACTACTTAAGTTCATTTGTGTAGAGGTTAAGTAATTGATTTTCCTAAAATCAACAGCCAAGTGATCTGAAATGGGTTAAGGGTGGCGGAGGCCTGGCAAACGCTGTTTAATAGATTCATTATCATTTTAATGGCAACCTCCCCTTCTTTCCTCCCCACCTAAGTTTCAAAGACCCCGCGGTGATTGCTCTTCTGGAAGCCGTTTTCGCCAAAGTGTGTGAAGTTACTCAGGATTTGAGGAGTTAGAAATTTTACACGAGCAGAGAAGGATTGCTGAGCCGGCAGCTGGGACGCATCTGTAACGGTGTTAGTTTGCCTGAAAGCAGAAAATTAGCGACCCCAAAGCCCAGCTCGGCTGTTTAGTCTGTAGAAATGACAGGGCAGAGCAGAAGGAAAGGGAGAAAGGAGAAGCGCCCCTAGAAAGGGAGTTCGCCATCTAAAGCCGGGCTGCTTTGATTGCAAGTCTGTCAGTACGGTCTCTGGCCTACTCTGGGTATAGAGAAGGCCAGGCACAGAGGAAGCTGCAGAAGGGAGAAAGGAAGAAGCAAGCAAGGAAGGAAATTTCCGGTTCACCTGTCCTTGTGTCCACCTCCTTTTTAGATGAGCCGACATAGAGAAATCAGAGCGAACCTGTCTTGGGAAAAGGAGCCTCCCAATCCATCACCAGTAACTTAAAGCCTATAAAGTGGCAGTCTGATCAGAATTCTACCCATTTCAATTCATACAAAAGATGGAGTTACAAAACAAACACAAACACACACACACACACACACACACACAAACAATAATATTAATAAAAGCCAACACCTCTGGATTCGCTCCACAGTTGAAAGTATCACTTCAAGTTCTCAGCAACCCTTAATTCAGTCCATTGGCTCAAAAATTCCTGAGATAGCTAAAGTTCATGAGAAAGAAACAAACACCTAAAAATACAGTAATTTCCCATGTTAAGGATTTGGGTTGAGGAGCCGTTCGGCTTTTGATTTCAGATGAGGGTAGGGACTTCTATGATATATCTATATACAGATAAATAGATATAATATATATCTATATTTAATAATGCAAGAGGAATTTTAATAATTGGACTTCCTTCGTTCCTTTTGCCTGTGATACTCTTTAAGTGACCACTTGATTTAGGTAATCCAGAGAGCGCAAGTGAGGGAGTTGGGCAGCGGTCCCCCGCCCCAGCAGAAATGCAGTAAAACCATTAGCGTCAAAAGGGGCAGTAAACAGCAAATTGTCTCTAGAGGAAAGGCGGAGGTTTGCCCAGACAGCCCCCGCGGGGGTTGCGGTGGGATATGCTAATAGTGCCTGGCTACTGGGGCGGGCCTCCCTCCCCCAAGAATATATAAAGAGCCCTAACGCCAGCGCCTCCGACCCAGGTCGCCAGGCTTCTGTCCCTGTTAATTACCGGAGAAACCCACCAGGGGAGCTCCGCTCGGGATTCGGCCGGCGGCGGCGGCACCAGGCCCTCCTTTCCGCCCTAGCGCTCTCGCTGCGGTCCAGGTACCGCCTGCCTCTCCGCGGGAGGATGGACATGATGGACGGCTGCCAATTCTCGCCTTCTGAGTATTTCTACGACGGCTCTTGTATCCCGTCTCCCGAGGGTGAGTTCGGGGACGAGTTCGAGCCACGAGTGGCCGCCTTCGGGGCCCACAAAGCAGAGCTGCAAGGCTCGGACGAGGATGAGCACGTGCGGGCGCCCAGTGGCCACCACCAAGCCGGTCACTGCCTCATGTGGGCCTGCAAGGCGTGCAAGAGGAAGTCCACAACCATGGACCGGCGGAAGGCTGCCACCATGCGTGAGCGGAGGCGCCTGAAGAAGGTCAACCAGGCTTTCGAGACGCTTAAGAGATGCACTACAACCAATCCCAACCAGAGGCTGCCCAAGGTGGAGATCCTCAGGAACGCCATCCGCTACATCGAGAGCCTGCAGGAGCTGCTGAGAGAGCAGGTGGAGAACTACTACAGCCTGCCGGGACAGAGCTGCTCTGAGCCTACCAGCCCCACTTCCAACTGCTCTGATGGCATGGTAAGAGGTAGCTCTGGTACCCACTCAGCCATCCCGATCTTTCCTAAAAAAATCCTGACAGCTCATTTAAACGACCTGTGACAACCAAATAGTCTAGGGTTACTGGTGGACAGTCAGAGGAGGCCCCTTGCTGTTAGAGGTAAGATGTCCACATTTTGAAGGACACCAGAAAGCAGGTAGCTGTTGAGCAGAGTTTTAGTTTGACTTCCTACCAGGATCTAGGTGTACATTGAAGGAGCATATCAGATAGGTGGCTGTGAATGGTCAATAAGGTTTTTCTTCATTACTTGGTTTATTTGCAAAGCAAATGACCAGCAGACTCTGTCACACACTAATAGCAATGATCACTGATCACCCACTGCCCCACAGTTTATAACGTAATGAAGAAATGGAAAGAAATCCTCTCATGGCCTCAGTCCCTGCCCTGCTGAGACTTAGCTGGGAGATGTTATGCATTCTTTTCTGAGGGGAGTTTTACTCCAACACTGCCAGGTTTTAATGTTTTTGCTCTGGGAAAGTGTTCTCCCTGAATTAGTGTGGCTTCCTTCTACTCCAATCCATTTTGCATGGTTAACCCAATGCACATTGCTGCTGAATTCCACCCCCTCTTCCCTTTTTGCAGCTCTCCTCTTCTCCAAGCACAAGCGATTGACCTTAGTGCCCTGACAATTTGGTGAGGGCTAACCCTTCCTAAATCAAGGCAATATGGACGATTGAGAGGGGTCAGTTGATAGAGCCAGTGGGCAAGCACTGCCTTACCCTAGCTTAGTGCATCTTTTGCCAATACCTCAAACAAACTTCTTCTTTTGTGTCATATATTATAGCCTGAATGTAACAGCCCCGTCTGGTCCAGAAAGAGCAGCAGTTTTGACAGCATCTACTGTCCTGATGTACCAAATGGTAAGAATTCAGAGGAGTTTAAGGACCAGTTCAACCTCTCGATTCAGTCTATCAAAGCAGAGTCCATTCTTCCAGGCAGAATTGGTGAAGGTAGTAGCAGTGATGGTTCTTATGGGGAGGCTTTGATCGAGTAAAATAAATGCACACCTCCACTCCAAATTCCACACACACACACACACACACACACACACACAGTTTTGTCTGAAATATTACTAGGAGGCAGCTCCATCCCCAACATACACACATACACACACACACACACACCATGAATTGCTAGATATTCACTGCAAAATTCTACATCAGGATTTCTGTGACCACCTGACTTTTGGGTATCAAAGGAACAGACCTGCAGTTTAAAGGGCAATGTAAGGAAGTCTGTCTATCTGGAGATGATCTTTTGTAATGCTTTTCTCCTTCCACCCTTAGTATATACCACAGATAAAAGCTCCTTATCCAGCTTGGATTGCTTATCCAGCATAGTGGATCGGATCACCTCCTCAGAACAACCTGTGTTGCCTCTCCAGGACCCTGCCTCTCTCTCCCCAATCCCCAGCACCGATTCACAGCCTGCAACCCCAGGGGCCTCTAGTTCCAGGCTCATCTATCATGTGCTATGAACTAAAAATCTAGTCTAGATCAGTTCTGCCATGGGGCCTTTTTCACAAGGAGGAAGGAGACCTAAAGAGTCCAAAAGCAAGGCTACCTGTATATAAAGATTTCCTTTTGATTGTAAATTTGTAAATATTATCTTGCCACTTTATAAGAAAATATATTTAACTAAAAAGTCACCCTTGCAATTAATACTTTTATTTCCTTTTCCTTTCCTTTTCTTTGTTTGTTCTAGGCACAGTAATATTATTTCTAATACAGGAAATTCGTTGAAGGTAGCTTGTTGCAATGCTTAACTTATAATTTTTATAAATATTGCTTATCACAATATTATATCTGGTGTTTAAATCTTCATTTTTTTTTCCTCTTCAAAACAGTAGAACAGCTGGGGATCAGTTACAGGGAATTTTAAATATATTTAACTTTTGCTTTTCTCTTTAAGCCTTTGGTTATATTGTATTCAATAAAAAATAACAATACTGCCTAATGCAATATATATTGATATTTTCTTATAAAAATGCATCTTTTTAATGTAAGCACAAAATAGTACTTTGTGGATAATTTCAAGATACAAGAAATTTTGAAAATTCCACCATAAATAAAATTGCTTATTAGAAGAAATATTTTGGTCCATGATTTTTTGAAAGAGCACCACTATGGAATTAGCAGTCATTGGCATGAAATTGTTAAGGGTAGGCTGACAATATGAAAACATTTGACTTTGCAGATAAATCTGAATATTTATCATCTCATGTATCCAGTTTAGGTCCTATTGATGCATAAATCAAAATACCACCTTGACATTTGAAACATTTTTCCAGGTAGTCTGCTAAATTAATTTTTTCTTATCTTAATTTGGTACCATATAATGGCAAGTTGTGCATGTGTCTGGAGGGGGTTTTAGATATTATTCAGGACAATGACATATGTTTAAAGAAAAGGAATGTACAACACTACATCATTTTAATATAGAAAGTACATTAGAAACCACAAACTAGATCATATTTACTTCTGCTATCTGCCAGAAAATATCTTGGTACATTAATATACCAATATTGTCAATAAAATATTTAAAGGTATTGGGCCGATTTTTTGTATTGTTAGGGTTCTCAAATTAGGAAACTTACATAAACTATATTAAAGTGAAATAGATTGCAACTGGCTTTTTCCTTTTTGTAGCCTTTTAAACTTTATTTTATTAATCATATTATTGCATTTGTGTGTGTGTGCGTTTGATAGACATTGTCTTTCATGTTTCACCACCCGAAATCTCCTTTAAAAAGAATGATATGGAAAGAAAAAAAATTAAGTGGGAGATTAAGTTTGAGACAATTATTGGGATAATTCTTACAAGTGCTTACCCAGAGAGAGAGAGAGAGAGAGAGAGAGAGAGAAGGAATTATTCCTAGAAGCAGCTAAACGTAACTATTTACAGAGAGCAAATACAGGCGATTGTTTCATCCTCTAATTTCCACATTAATTTAAAATGGCTAAAGGCTTGTGGTTACTGATATCAATCAAACAAAACTTGACAATGCTGCTGTTTTCAAAAGATTTCTTCTTCTCTCAGATGTGATTTCATGTACTTGTCCAGTCAGCAGGTTTAACAGAATGGAAATTATTCAAGGGGGAGAGAGAGAAGGGAGAAGTTCAAAAAATATTACAGCTACCTTCACTCTGTTAGCATTGTGCCCTCATATGGGATACTGGTTTTTAGCACACAGATACATCTTTATCCATGATTCAGGAGGATTAAGATTTCAGGTTAAGAGAATTCAAGAGGACATGAGAGAAGTTCATATATAGTTTTGATATATAAGTTTGAGTCATTCACTTCTGCTAGACACTGTGCTAGGTACATTTATTTTCTCCTTTTTATATTTCTATGGAGAGGTTGGAGAATTCATGCTATTAGTAGAATCAGGATGAAAGAAACAATCTAAAGATTGATTCATTTTTAAAGTTCAATTTCAAATACATTATCATATTCTGATTCATTTAATAAAATTAAGCAGAGATATAATGCAATTTATAATTCAAATGAATAAAAAATATCTTTCCACACTCCAATTATGTTTCTAACTTTGCAAGTATATTTGATATTTTCATTGACTATTATAATAACTCAGACTATTTAGTTAAGAGTTTTACAGTGACTTGAATTTAATATTGGTGATCCTGAATGTGTGGTTAAAGTTAAAATTCTCCATGCTAGATTGCAGAATCCATCTCATTTCCAATGCATTGACTTTGAAGTCTGACTTCTCAGTAAACATCTCAGCACAACATATCTTATGCAATTATATATACTTCTTTTTGACAAGGGGCCTTTGAAAATTTGCTTTCCAGTGATCCAGATCCAGAAATGAAGACCTTTCTCCAAGAAAGGAAGTATGTGAGGGGGCGGGAAGGAGTAGGATAGGCAAAAGATTCAAGTAAGGATCTTGCCATTTATAAATCTCTTGGAGTGAACAATTGGGCTGGCTCTGAGCTTTTACCAGACCACACAACCTCAGCTTGTGGAAAACATGCAACCAGCAGACAAATTTCTAGGCGCAACAGAACAATGTTCCCTTCCCCCTCTGCAGAACTGATGGGGAAGAGGGTACCAGGAAATAATAGTCAGGAGACTCCTTTCTCCCCATGCCTGGGATATGCAAACTCAATGGTTTACATAGGAAAACTGAGTCCAATGAGACTATGGAAATTGGAAAGTGCTGTTTGGAAGCAAATTGCTTTATATATCAAGGTGTCTCAATTGTCTATATTTTCTTCTCATCTGAAAAATGCAGGTCAAAGGAAATCAGTGGCTACATTATATTCATAATATCTTTAAGATGGCATTCTTAAATATTTAGGTATTTCCTAAAATTTTCTCTTGAGGTTAGACAGTTACTAGATTAAAGTGGTAATTGAATTCACTGACTTGCGGAGGTGGCACTTCCGGGAATGGTATTAGAGGACAGCTATTTGAAACTTCAGTACAGTACTGCTCAAATGGTAAATTACCCCTGAAAATAGTGCCACCACTGAACCTTCTTACATCTTTACAAAAAGCACAGAAAATCAAATTTATTTCTTTTAAAAGTTCTAATTATAGATATTGTAGTTGACTAGTGAAATAATCGTTTTACATGGTGTGGTTCTTTTATTGAGCAAAAGATCTGGATTTTTAATGTAAAATCTAAACGGGATCTAACATTATTATTATATTGCTCTCTTTACCTTTGAACTTTTGTTGCCTTATCTGTAAAATGGGATAAATGATAGCTTGTGACATGATTATGAGCAGTGACTACTAATATTATTTTGGTGTTAAAATCTTATAAAAATAAGCCTTTTAAAGGAGAATATAAGCCAAATTCTATTTCCCTTTATGCTAATTAATTCACTTCTTTATGTATTAAGTGGGCACTAATGATAAAGCAGCAACTAGCCACGATAGAGTGCCTATCATTATGCAAATAAAGAAAATGAAACTGGGGTTTAAGGAATTTAATAATGTGCCCAAGAATATACAGTTGGCATGTTGCAAAGCCTAAACTTTAAACTAGGCTTTTTCAGATCCAGAGCTTGAAACTGACCTCAGCAATAAGGAAAGAGTCCAAGGAAATATACATTATCTCTCTATTCAAAAGATGTACAGATTATTTAGGGAGATATTCATACATGTAAAACAAAGAAAAATATTAAGCAATTTATTTAAAATGTGAATTTCCATATTGAAATTGTGCTATTAGCCTAATGCAACTTTTCTGTCATAGTGTAGTACATAAAAGACAACTCCCTACCTAAATTAAGTGGTGGGCTGTCTCTGACATATGATTTAGAGAATATATCTGATATCAAGGGACAAAAAGAACATAAGTAAATACCTTAAGAATAGTAACCCTTCAAATCATAATTGTTTCTTCTTTTTCTCTTATGTCTGAACTTCCACTCTTAATTCTCTTATTGTGGCTGAGGGATGCTATAAATTGTTTATTTGAGGAGAGATACTTGATTCTCGGACCTTCAGTTTTCTAATATAAAGATATAAGTGTGGTATCTCCAAGGCCTTTCTGTGCCTGTGGGTTCCATTGTGTTGTCAAGGAATAGACTGACTCAGGTAGGAAAGAGTTCCCTGTTCTTTTGGATTGAAGCTAACTCTCATTCAACCAAATAGGGAAATACACTGAAATGACAAGCCGTAACAAATGGTTGTCTGAAGGAGTGCATCTCAAAGACCAGAGACGTGAGCATGAAGTATGAGTAGCCTGTCCAAGGGAAGGCAAACAATGTGTTTGTTTGAAAGGATAATTATAGCCTATGGGAAAGGATTCATGAAGAAGCACAGTTATTTCATCAGGGTCTATGCAAACTCCTTCAAGAATGCTCCATGGTGTCTGCCATGTTTCCACGCCGATTGTGGTGAAAATATTTAATTCCTTTCCTTAAAATTCATTATAATGATTGTTTAACAATTTTGATAGTTAAACATGCTATTCTAGAAAACATTTTCTGGCTGAGGATAGGTGTGTTTGAAGAACCAAGAGAAGTATGAAGAGTGAAGAGGAGATTCAGGTGAGTGGCTGGAGGGTTGATGGCGACAAGACGTTACAGGCCCTCATAGGCTGTTTAGGGGCATGGCATTTTATTCCAAATTTCACAGGAGCAGTTTAGAGTTTTAAGAAGGGGATCGATGCAGTCTAATTTGTTTTTTTTTAATTGTTAAACTTTTTATTGTCATGTAAAAAACTAATGCAAAAATTATATGACAAATGTACAGCTTATTGAATTATTATACTGTTGTAACCAATCCCATGTCAGATCAAGTCAGTTTTAAAAAGATCATTCCAACAAGTTCTATGGAGAATGGATTAGAGGTGGCAAGTGTGTGTGGAATCTTCCAGTGAAGAAGAGATTTCAGTGTCCATGAGAGAGATAGCCAGGGATAAACACTTCTAATACCACGTATAGCCTATCTCTCACAGTCTTGTTTTATCCTTCATTACATCTGTCTCCTATACTTTCTACATTTTTCTGTTCATCAGATCCCTCATCTCAATCCATAAAGATAAATAAAGGCACTCACTAATGTGTTAGAAATTCATACAGTGCTTAGCACATTCTAGATATTCAATAAAAATAAAATACTATTTCCCTTTATCTCTCTTTGCTTCCAAAATGAACCACATGAGGATGTTTCAGTTACCTATTGCTCCATAGCAAATTACTCCTAACTCAGTGGCTTGCAGCAACAATTTTGTTTTTGCAGTGATTTTGTGGGTCAATAACTCAGGAAGGGGACTTATTTGGGCTTCCTCCAGTATATGTACCAGGAGGTCTAGGCAGAAGTTACAAGGCTTCTTATAATCTCAAATTCCCAGAACATTATTTCTGCTGCATTCTCCTGATTAGGCCAAGTTACTAAAGGCATGCCAGAACCAAGGGGAACCAAATTAAACTCCAGTTTCCAATGGAAGAGATAGTAATGAATTTGTAGCCATATTCAATCTATCACAAAGACTAATAAAATACTTGCTGTCTCTTTTTCCTTACCTTTCACCCAATTCACAGGTTGCAATCTGGCCTCTGCTTCTATTGCTTCCGAGGTCACTAATGGCCTTCAAATCAGTGGCCTGTTCTGGCTCTGTGCTAGCTTACTCCCAGCCCAGATGTCTTGCCTGATCTTTAGATCTATGTCTTCTTAATTTCTCTTGGACCTCTCAATGGCGCCTCCAACTCAGCATGTTCCAAATTAAATTCATTACCTTTCCCCTCTGTCTCTATCTCTAAATCTGGCACCCTATTTGCATTAACTCTCTCAATGAATGACATCAGCAATTATTAAACATGAAACTTAGAAGATATTCTTTTTTTTCTTAAAAGATTTATTTTTTATTTATTACATATCCCCCCCTTTCTGCTTGTTCTTGCTGTGTTCATTTTTGCGTTCTTCTGTGTCTGCTTGTCTCCCCCCGTTGCATTTGTTGTTGTGGAATCTCATTTATCAAACTCTCTTCTTCACCGCACGGTGGCTTGCCCTGCTCGCGGGGCCTTGCCCTGCCTGTGGGGGCTTGCCCTGCCCGTGGCAGCTTGCCCTGCCTGCAGCGGCTTGCCTTCTCAAGGCAGTCTACCCTCTCGAGGAGGCCGAAGCCGGGGCCTCCTATGTGGTAAACCAGTGCCCTACCCATTGGGCTACAGCCGGCCCCCCAGGAGATATTCTTGATACCTCAATCTTCCTTAACCCCTTGTCCAATTCATTACAAAACCCTGTCAATTTACTCTTATAACTTCTTCTCAAATATCCTCCCTTAACACAGACACTATGGTTATATCCTCCATGAATGTCAGAAGGTTGTTTCAACTTGTGACTCAATATTTACTCTCGATCCCCCACTTCTGGCAACAGCTTCCTAGATTTTCTTTGGGGACTGCCCCTTTCTCTCAGGTCATGTGTTTCAGAAGGGAATGATCCTACTACCTGGCTCCAAAATGAGCCAGTCATTCAGGCCTAACACTCAGTGTAATCTCTTCCCCTCAACATAAATATTGTCTCACGGGAGCACATGTAATCCAACTTGCTCAAATAAGTGGTCCTGGGAAAAAGAATAGTATATGAGATATTTTACTCTGGACTGCCCGCTGCCATCTTGCTCCCATCCCAGGAGAGAAGATTTTGCCAAATGATGAAGCCAAAATAGTCAAAAGAATAGCTGAGATGGAGAGAGAGATATTACTGAAAGCATCGTTGTATATCCAGATCCCCAAATGCCTGAATCTGCTCTTGGCTACCTTTTACAGTTTTTTGAGCCAACAAATGATCTTCTTTCTTAAAGCAGAACGAGTGGAATCTTTGTTAATTGAAATAGAAAGAATCCTACAGAGCATCTGCCTTTGATCTCTTCTGCATATTGCAGCTAGAGTAATCCTTTGAGAATATTCATCTGATCATGTCAACCACCCACGTTCTCTCTCAGTTTATTGTACATGGGGTAATGGCAGGGAACTTGATTAACTTGACCCTTAAAGTTCTGGATCTACCACTCTGGCAATAACTCTTACTGGTCAAAGTCCCCACTCTCTCCAATCCAGCCATTTAAGGGATATTTATTAGTCATCATATTCCCTCTAGCCAGAGGCTTCGCACATTCTGTCCTTTCTGCCTGGAATGTTCTTTTTCCCTCTATTTAACCTAGTCAATTCCCATTCTTATTTCAGCTCAAGCATTAATTCTCAGGCAAGTTTTCCCTGAAATCTTTCACTGGATCAAGTCCTATTAGTCTTTGCTCTCAAAATACTATATACTTCTTCTCTGTAGCATGTCTCATCACTGCAATTATGCATTGTTTGTATGATTATTTATATTTGTTTCCTCCATCAGAGTGTAAGCACCACAAGAGCAAGGACTTATTCTTGCTCAACACTGTGGCCTGAACTCTAATAGGACTCTGATAATTGTTGTTGTTGTCATTGTTGAATGAATAAATGAGTCGATCTTGTTGAAGCATTTGTTGTTGTGGAATCTTGTTTATAAAACTCTCTTCTTCAAAGAATTCCTTGATACTATTTTCCTTATTTAACTTTTATGTTAATTTCTGCCTCTGGCTTCTCTTATTCTGGCCAATTTTTTTTTTAAAGATTTATTTTTTTTTATTTATTACATATCCCCCCCCTTTCTGCTTGCTCTTGTTGTGTGTCCTTTCTTCTGTGTCTTTCTATGTCTGCTACTTGTCTCCCCCCGTCTTTGCGGCGACGCACCAAATCGGGCCTCCGCGGGCGGCTCTGTTCCATGTTTTGCGGGCAGCAGTCCTCCATGTTTTTTGCGGGCTGCCTGGCTTCCGCGGCGGTTCGCAGGTGGCAGCTCCGCTTTTTCACGGGTGACTTTGCCATGCCCGTGGGGGCTCCACCCTGCCCGTGGCAGCTTTTTTTGCCTTGCCCACGGCGGCTCCGCCCCGCCCACGGCGGCTTGCCTTTCTCAAGGCCGTCTGCCCGCTCGGAGAGGTCCCCGGGAACCGAACCCGGGGCCTCCCATGTGGTACCCCAGCGCGCTCTCTATCCACTGAGCTATCTAGCCGGGCCCCTGGCCAACTTTTTTAAAATAAAATTTTATTGAAGTTGATCATTCCTACATGCACATACATAAACAGTAAATGTATAGTAAAAGTTGTGAACTTACAAATCCAACATGTATATCATCATACAGGGCTTCCATACATCACCCACCACCAACACCTTGCATTGTTGTGAAACATTTGTTTCCTTCGGTTGAACTGAGTGAACTCTTCTTATTTTGGTCTGCTGAGGACCTTGTCCACTTCCATACCTTCTTTCCTACCTTTCTCTTACGGTATTTCTACTATTGCGTCATTTATACCCCCTTTGAAGGGAAGCTACTCCCCATGCGGCCTCTGATTATCTGATTTGCCTTTTTGGTAGCTGTTAATTTGTTAGAGGTTGGCACCTGACCTAGGGGAAGGCAATCCATACACTGATCAACATTAATGAAATGCATAGCTTGGTTCAATATATGTGTGGAGATAAACAGATTGCTGTTCTCAGGAATTCAAACTCAGAAAAATGAACTACTAGTTAATTGTGGAAACTAAATTGAAAGGTCATAATGTGAACGGCACTGAAGAGATTATGATGGGTCATGATGCATACACTGAAATTATGGCAAAACAGAAGTAAAGCAAAATAGCCAACCGGTAGTGAAACAGTATATTCAGAGACAGAATAGAAGAGAGTAGCCACTATGTACCTACTATTCATGGTAGGTCTACGACCCTGGACAAGAGCTGAGGTTTGGTCCCAGTTTTACCATTAATCAGCTGTGAGAACTTAGGTAAGTCACTTACATTCTCAAAAGCTGTTTCCTCAGGGAGTGGGTGTAGTTCAGTGGTTGAGCGTATGCTTCCCACGTATGAGGATCCCGTTTCAATCCCCGGTACCTCCTAAAACAAACAAACAAATAAAATAAACTATACAAAAGTTGTTTCCTCATTTACAATGTGGATAATAATATATAAATCACTGGAAGTGTTGTTAGAATTGCATGAAATAAGGCATAGGAAATGCTTAGCATAGGGTCAAATACACAATAAATATTCACCAAATGATAACTTTCTAAAAAGTATAATGGTTGGGGCCGGCTCGATAGCCCAGTGGATAGGGC